>WWET01008392.1:2037-17265 GCA_011038615.1 Limnodynastes dumerilii | reverse complement strand
CCATCCCTGTGTAAATGAGAGACCAGGGGAGGTGATTTATTGATCAGTGGGTCTTCAGTAAAGTTGAAGTCACCTCTGACTATTTAGCCCAAAGGTTCACCGTAAATTGCCCTACTTCTATATTTAGTATAAATACTGTATTAACCAGTGTGTAAGAAGTTTTATTTATAGAGATATCTTAAATATACCTGCTCCCCGGATCCAGGATGGTCTCTCCTAGTGAATAATTAAGATTTCTGCCTATCAAAATAGCCACTACCCTAGTTTATTTTCAAAATTTTACTTTTGACTGGGATGCTAAGCCCTCCCACATTCCAGGAGACCACCCTAAATTGTAATTGTGTATGCATATTAGAAATGGCTTGTATTTGTGTGGGCATGGTCCCCCTACCTCATTCCAGATGAGGGTCCTCTGAGATATGTGATGCAGTCTATTCAGTGTAAATCTCTCGGATCTCAAAAAGATAAAACTACAGTTAAGGCACAGCATAGGCAGGTAATAAAATCTGTTAGCATGAAACACACAAGAAAGCATATTAATTGGTGATGCATATTACAAACTCTTCTTTTTACGTAACTTTTCTGGACCTCAAGTTACCATATTCTGAGAACTTGCGCCAAGATTAACAAATGTATAACAACATAGATAACTAATAACTTGAGTAGATAGAACATAAGGTAATAGGTAAACAAGAATCCCATGTTACATGCTGTCAAGCTGTTACTCTGATTGCCGAAAAGTTACTTTTTGGATGTCCCATTTTGGAATACTTACCGCTTTCGACTTTTTTTTAGTGAATGGGTGAGTATGTCGTTATCGTTGTCCTTCCGCCGTCTGCGATATCCTTCCGCCGCTGCTCGCAAGACCAGGAACAGGTGAGTAAACTATCTGTGCGGGTTAGGGTTAAGGTCAGGCTGCAGGGGAGGGTGGGTTAGAGTCAGGCTGCAGGGGAGGGAGGGTTAGGGTCATGCTGCAGGGAAGGGAGAATTAGGGTCAGGCTGCGGAAGATGGAGGGTTAGGGTCAGGCTGCAAGGAAGGGAGGGTTGGGGTCAGGCTGCAGAGAAGGGAGGGTTGGGGTCAGTCTGCAGAGAAGGGAGGGTTGGGGTTAGGCTGCGGGGAAGGTTAGGGTAAGGCTCTGGGGAAAGGAGGGTTACGGTTAGGGCCATAGAAGGGGAGGGTTAGGGTCAGGCTGCAGGGAAGGGAGGGTTAGGGTAAGGATTAGGGAGAGGGTTGGGGATAGAATACTTACCTCTCGGAGCATTGTTTTCAGTGCTCCAGGAATCGATTGCAATGCATCTTCGAGGCAGAAGAACTGGCTGGGAGTGAACACCCCTGTAGAGGACCCAAACCCCCTCACATTTCCAATAATAAGAATATACATGTAGCCTAAATAACGTCAGGGTCCAATGTATTGATTTTCTTTTTCTCCTTTTCCCAACAGGACTGCGGTCCCTGGAAAGTATGGGGTTTTCTGCGACATTTCCTGCACCATCCATCGTCTTTTCCCGGATGGCTGATAGAATCCTGGAGATTATGGTTCAAAGCCAACGTCCTTTCCCTTAAAATAAAGAAGTTTTAGTTTAAAAAAAAACAAAAAACCCCGAACCTATTATTGTGCGAAGTTTTAATATAGTTATAAATGTTTTAAACATTATGGGCCGTATTCACAGATCCGTTTTCACGTGGAGTTCTGTGCGTATTTTTAGGTACGTTTTGGATCTCTGAATCCGGTCCTATATTGCTGAGGAAGGGGATGTACAGGTTTTAAAGTAAAAAAAATGTAAAAACCACTTTTAGCAGTGCCTGTAAATATAAACCCAAAACATATTCATGGCGAGAGTGGATGGGACGAATGTGGCTCCGCTATGAAAATAATATTTCCGTAATACAGACAGCCGAAAGATCATTATCCGCTGCCTGTATTTCAAAAAGGTTTTCCTTGGCTTTTTGAAATCCGGTGCACCCAACAGAAGACAAGCCGGAGCAGCGTTATAAGTTTCACATAACCCAGGAAATACCCGTGTCTGACTGTTTCACATGTGACATGATATTCCCGTGCCTGCCCTTGCAAGCAACTATCAGTCAGTTTTTATTGTCCACTAAAAATGAGGGAGACTTAACTTTTTGCACACTATGCACAGGACTTTTAAAAAAAACGCCTGCATTTCCGCTACTCACCGCTATGAATTTACTAGTTGCCAGTCTCCTTTCTTGTCTGCACAACTACTAAATTCATAGCAGCGAATAGCGGAACTGCAGGTGGACCTGAAAGGAGACCACCACCTCTATAATTTCATACCGCCACCTCTATATTTCCATACCACCACCTTTATATTTCCATACCGCCACCTAGTATCCTAGTGACCACCACCCAATACATACAGCATCCTAGTTACCACCACCCAATACATTCAGCATCCTAGTAACAACCACCCAATACATACGGAAGTGTAGTGACCACCACCTGAAACACAGAGCATCCTAGTGACCACTGCCTGACACATACAGTATCCTAGTGACCACCACCCAATACATACAGCATCCTAGTTACCACCACCCAATACTTACAGAAGCGTAGTGACCACCACCTGAAACACAGAACATCCTAATGACCACTGTCTGACACATACAGTATCCTAGTGGCCGCCACCCAATATATACCACATTCTAATGATCTCTGTTCTGTACAAACATCATTTTAGCAACCACCACCCACAACAGCCAACATCCTAGTCTTGTTCAAATAAAATACAAGCTTCTGATTGGCCTCCAGAGGCCACCGGCCTACCAGGAAAATTCCTTGTGAGTCCTACGGCCAATCCACCCCTGAGCAGCGCCTTGGTAGCAAAGCTACCCGGAATGCTGCCTGTACTAAGCGGGTTACCACCGGAATGATCAGAACTGGAGGATCCTAACAATCAGACTGAGGTTTTAAGAATCACTGAACAAAATACGTCTGTGTTAAAGAGAGCATTTTTTTATCTTAAACATCAGTTAATTTATTAAATCCAGAGGAGTGACAGTTGGAAGCTCAGGAGCAGAGTATTGTGTACCTGGCGGAATGGGTCATGTTGGAGAGTTTGCAATAGGAATGCATAGCAACCCATCCAGGCACCACGGGACACCTCCCAATAGAGGGGCTGAGTTTCGATAACAATGTCTTCATATTACAATATAAAATATAGGCATTACCCCTCATTATATACCTAAGCAGACTTCTATATTGCCCTCATTTTCTGTGCACATCATTATACCAAAAGAGCAATAGACAGCATCCAGATAAGTGCCCCCCTTCTCACACACATGGCAAGAATTCGGGTTTCCGCTGTAAAATTTTAAGGGGGCTATGTTACTTATAATTATAGTATGGGGCAATCATATTTGATCCAGGGCTCGAAGTGAGGGGGTATACGGGTATATGCCATACCATCACTTCTCCCACTAACTTCATTGATCATGCATATTATCCCAATCGCTTTTATTATTTCTACAAATTATTACCACCATCTATATTTCCATACAGCCACCTCTATGTTTCCATACAGCCACCTCTATATTACCATACTGCCACCTCTATATTACCATACTGCTACCTCTATATTTCCATACCACCACCTCTATGTTTCCATACAGCCACCTCTATATTTCCATACCGCTACCTCTATATTACCATACCGCTACCTCTATATTTCCAAACTGGCAGTTTAGATAATCTGGCCCATATTATCATTGCATAATGTCAAATTGTGAACAACATGTATAATGTAGCGATGTTTACTCAAATTGAGGGGGTACAGTATAAAACTTAACACTAGTGATTTATTAAAGTTAATAACTGTCTAATTTAAGAACAGTGGTAAGCAGGGATCTACACAATTGGGAGTCCTCAGTATATTGTAGTTTACATGGGTAGCAGGGGGGTGGTTTACCATTTTCCTCTGTACTACACCATGGATGTAATATCACTAATCATCCTGTCTCTTATACTACATTCAGTGAGTCTCAAAAAGTTCTAACCTTTAACTTGTGGCTTTAACTTGTGGCTCTTCTCAGCATTATTTAGATACAGTATAATACAGGATTTCCGACTCTCCTGGAATATCCGGGAGACTCCCGAAATTTGGGCGGTTCTCCCGGTATCCTGGGAGAGCCGGCAAATCTCCCGTAAACCTCGACCAGCTATTAATCTGTATTGTAATCCCTAGAGCTACTAGGGATTGGTGGGACTTGGTGATGTCATCAAGCCTCGCCTACCCCATGGAACACTAGGGATAACAGTAGTGATTGACAATTGACAGGGCCTAATGACACGATTTGCGTAAATCCCATTCCCATACTGGAATCTATTTATTTCCTCTGAGAAGAAATGAAGGAAGACAACCCTGACATACATTACATAAACACACAGACTAGGGTCAATTTATTCAACAGCCAATTAACCTACCAGTGTGTTATTGGTGTGTGGGAGGAAACCAGAGCACCCGGAGGAAACCCACACAGACACAGGGAGAACATACAATCTCCACACAGATAAGGCCTAATCTGGGAGTCAAACTCAAGACCTCAGCGCTATAAGAGCGACAGTAAGCGACTTTACCAGACACACATATAAAATAAGACCAATACTTTGATGAACTTACTTCTGGCCTTACGCCGTGCAATCCGTTCCCGCATTTCTGCGAGCATCTCCGACTGTCGGCGCCGCAAGTCAGACCAACGCCTCTGCAATTGGTCCAACCTGCGGTCCACATTCAAGAGACGGAGGATGCGTTCCCGGGCATTATTATACGCCTCACGAATCTGGGCATTGGTGGTGTACCGCCGCTCTGCCCTTAACTGGTCCATGGCCTCCACCAGGTAACGGATCTCCCTTATGGAGAAGTTGTTGGCCCGCGACATGATATCTCGTAAGGTGGCATCTGAATGGTACACACAGAGAATGAACGCTATTGGCGTGTGTTTGAGTTCCGTGAAAAAAAAAACGCGTCAGTAAGTTAATTTTAAAGGTTAAACGAATAAGGTTTTGTCCCTGACGCTAAAATTTGTAGCTACGGTTCTGCGCAGGGGCGTTACTACAGGGGGTGCAAGAGGTGGGGCTGCTACGGGGCCCGAAGGAGTGGGGGACCCTTGGCAGCCGCTGCCCCTGCCTTGTAAGCAAGCTGTCAATGGCTGACAGCTTAAAACAGCGCTCGGCGCTCCATGTATGAGTGTGTGTACGTATAGCGCTGTAGCGCTCAGCACTCACACGTAGAGGTCTGAGCGCTATTTTAAGCTGTCAGCCTCTGCTCCCGTCTGACTCCACCCATCCAGACTTGGGGTCCGCCTGCTTGCTATGGGACCTGAGTCTGTCACCATCCGCTCCTGTTCATGCGTCTTTTTTTTAATTATTATTTTTATTACATGTACTGCATGTTAACAAGTAGCAAGGGCCCCCCACAGGTTAGCTGCCCCGGGCCCCCCACAAACCTGTCCCTACCCAGTTCCTTTCTGTGTTGATAACAGATTTGTTTATTGTGGCTTGTAACGTTTGTTTAAGGTGTCAGCTTGTATGATGTTATCTATAGGTGATCCTTTCTTTTAAATAAATGTATTGCTTGAACACAGACAGTGCAGCCCCTGAGATGTTCCAGGTTCCCCCATCAGTGGTGTAGGCTAATATTTAGACTAATTGCGCCATTAAGCCCCGCCCCTCTGCTTCACAATCATCCTATCAACAAGCCCGGCTGCAGGAGGGAGGTTTATTCTTCCGGAGTCTGTGAGCAATCCTAATTTAGGGAGTCTCCTGGATGTTACAAGTATGGTTGACTGTCGGTAAATTTACTGACATTTGGCCAGCTAAACTAGCAGCCCTAATATAAACATCATTGCGGAGGGTTTAATGAAGAGGAAAAGTGGAGGCGTTGCCCTAAGCAACCAATGTCTGATTTAACTAATAAATCTAAAATGAATAACTAGTAATAATAACTCATTTAATTAGAGGCAGAGGCAACATGTGACAGGCTTGGGCTCCGTGGCAAGGAAATGGGGCGCGAGTCTAGACTGGCAGGAGTGGGCGGAGCCATGCTATACTGGGGGTGGGCGGAGCAATCTTTGTGAAAGAAGCTGTGAGAGGCTGACAGGTTAAAACAGCGCTTGGCGCTCTGTGTATGAATACATTGCGAGCAGCTTTCAGCTGGAGTACCGAGCGCTGTTTTAAGCTGCCAACCTCACCCATATATGCCAATATATGGGTGAGGCTTAATGATGCAGTTAATGCAAATTGTGCCCTGAAGCCCCGCCCTCATCCATCATTATTGCTATTTACAGTGTCCCTGGGGGTGGACGGTGCTTAATGGCGAAAATGATGTCATAGAGTCCCGTTTAACCACTAAGACTAGGAATTGCAGTAATGACAGTGCGGTGGGGGCATGACTGGATAACATCTGTAGCATCTGTAACAACATAGGGATAACGGGGTAGATCCAGAACTACGTGTGCCGTACGTTTATTCGCGGAGCGTATTTTCGTGCACGTAAGTTCGCTACACTCCCCTCGGCACACCCCTTGTACGGACGTATTTTGTCAAGATACGCTGCCCAAACCCTACCTTAACGTTTTCATACGTAACTACGTACGTCCGCTAGCGGACGTATAGACTACGTGAACATACGCAGCTTAGCACGCCCATACTGTACACTTTAAATACCACCCCCCGCCTACTTCACGTAATTCAGACGTATTTTGGATGAACGTAAATTAGGCACGCCCACACGTAAGTATTTACGTGTCTAAAATTGGCACGCCCACACGTAAGTATTTACGTGACACATACGTAAATGGCCCATACGTTCTCAATTACGCTACGTGAATGTGCGTATTTTCTATGGTGCGCATGCGCAGTGCGTACTAAACAGCGATTTTACGTGTACGCCACGCATAAGTTCGCTTCGAAGCGTTGTTCTGGATCAGGCCCAACATCTGTAACAAGAACTTCCTGAATTTCGGGAGTCTCCCGGAAATTCCGGGAGAGTCGGCAACCCTGATTCTTTCCCTGCCTATGTGGCATACTGTACATCAGCCGCTGAGCATGTTGTATAGAATAAGAATGTACAGTAGTATTTTCCCCTATTTATGTCCCCCTTCCATTGGGGACAATACTCTGCTGCTGCTGGCCTTCCAACTGTCAATGCATTAACTGATATTTAAAAATCATTTTTCTCTTCAACAATGGCGGTTACCATAGCAACTGACAGTTGGAAGCTGAGCAGCAGAACGTTGTGCGCCTCATGGAACGTTGCAGGGTCAGCTCCTGTGCCCTGTGACCTGCCATGCAGCACACAGCAAGTCACACACACGACATGTCCAGCCACCGGGGAGAGCACCAGGACTACATTTCCCGGCGTGCCCCGCGGCACACGGCCGGAGGGAGGCGGGGTCGTGACGTCACATTCCCCACATTCCCTGTGTCAGGCTCTAATCTCCAGTGTGGTGTCAGTGAGCAGGCGGCCCGGCTCTTCTGGGGGAGCCCAGCACCCACTCCCCGAGGTAGGCACCGCGCCCCTGCCCGGCATGGGCGACCATGGCAGAGAGAGGGGGGAAGGGAGGGGAAGGGCGAGGTGGGTGCCCCCTGCCTCCTGTATGTGGACGTGGCTGTGTCCAGCAGGGGTAACTGGCTGCTGCTGCCCAAGCTGGCATTCCCCTTTGTTTACCTGGGGGGTTCTGATAAACTATACCCAATGAGGGGAGGGTGCACGCATTTGAGGGGGTTGGGTGGGAGCTGAATACCCCAGCTGTGCCCCCCACTTACCCCCAGGGCTGGCATCCTTAGGCCACAGCTGCTCCCCATGCATAGGCTGCAAGCATCAGGCATGAGGCCCCTATTTAACTATAGATCCTTGTTCTATCTAATGATCTGATGCAATATGGGTGTCATCAATATGCAAGGCTGGTGGTGCCCTACAAGCTGGGTGCCCATGCCACTGCTACGCCAGTGCTGTCCATCTTGTATTCCTATTTTTCCTGACGATCTCATCCCATGTTGTGATTTATCTTATCTTTATCAATATTACCCTCCAGTAACTATAGGAGATGCCAAGTAATCACAGCTAAGTCCTGCAGCTGGCACATAGACTAAGTCTAGTTGGCAGACAAAGTTTTTGTATAGATTTGCATGTTAGTTATAATTAACATTTTACCACACACCCATTAATCTTTATAATGTGTCAGTAGTGTACAAAAAATAACTTATACATCTGCTATTACATGTTAATCAACAAAACATTGATTGATATTTACTCCTTAACCCCTAATTTGCCTGCAGGGCAAGGGGTTAATGGTGCCATCAGACTGCAATATATACAATTCTCTTTGCTTTTCTTTTTATCTAAGGCACAGATCCTGAGTGTCTGGAGCTGGGGATTTCTCCATCCCCATTTTTTTGGCATGGATTATTGCTTTGTTTTTGAATGATGAATAATGCATTTAAAGTAGTAAGCAGGTTATGTTGTCCTGTTCCTCCTCCTGAGTACATGATTGGTTGGCGTTTGGCAGCTGTGCTTCTAGCTGGCATGCCACTGGCTGCAATTTAATGGCATATGAATACTTGCATATTTATGGGGAAGGGACCTCTCTATGTTCTGGCACTACAGTGAGGCTTATAAAGTGCATTTACTCCAGTGGACAATTTTAACAATATGTTTTCATATTGCATAGATAATCTATAATATAGTATAGATTCTGTACTATTAGAGGTATGGTATATCAATGTGATTGTGAAAATGACAAAGACTGTGCTAGTAGATAAAAAAAAACACCCCTGAATGATATAAGTAAATAATGAAATAAAATTGATTTAATTACTTTACTTCTATCATTTGGTGCTGGGTTTTTTTTTGTTTGTTGTTTTGGTTTGCTAGGAGCCATACATTTCTTTAATCTGGCTGCCTGGATAATAGTTTTTTATTTAAGACTCTTGATAGATGTTCCTTTTTGTTTTTTTGCTCGTAGATTACCCTCCAACAGGGTCCTTTCCCCTAATAAAATATTGAAAATTTTCCTACGACATTTATTATTGAAGTTTCCTGGGATTCATTGAATAGACTGATGAAAATTTGTATATTTTTATTTGTTTTCAATGAATTGATTTGGCCATGTGACTACAATAATACATTGGAATGGACTATTCAGTGTTGTCCTATTGAAGCTACAGCAGATGATGGGTAAGGCATGCTGGGATATATAGTCCCACAACAATGCACCAGATTGCCTGTAAATGATAGTATTGATACATGAAATACTGTGTTGGGTGATTACTATGCTTGTTCTTTAGCGGTTTGCAGGCATGGCGTGTGTTATTGTTTTTATTTGTGTAGTATATCTTTACAGCCGTGTCGCACCCCATGTGACTGTACTTTGTGCGCTCAGTCTGCTTTACTCTGAACGGTTAAGTGAACTGTTGGCCTTGTGTCCCATAAACCATCTGCTATTAAAGCGCTGCATTTCTTGTCACCGTGCCATTGAATGTGTGTGTGTTAATGCCCGTCACATCACACGTGGGTACACGGTGTGAGGATTGCAGATGCGTTTCCTTGCCATAATGGGGCATATTCCTGGCCTGTCTGTTCCCTGGCAATGCCACATCTCAATGTAGAGATGAATAGAGCAAGCGGGGGGCAGTCTGTATTTTTGGGGTGTTGGTTTGCTAGTCTTTCCTTTGCTGCTTCATTAGCTGGTATTTTAGGGGGTATACCCTGTGCAAAATATCCTTATTTTCTCACTATACTAAAAGTGCATAACAAGTTCTCAAATATTATCCAGAGAAAAATGTGTCTAGACCCAAAGACAGTTCATAGAGAGAGACATTAGTCCCAGATCACCTGCTGGGGATGATACTACAGACCCTGTATGTTTTCAGCAAGCTCTTTAATGCACTTTATATCCATTTGCTCACTGGATCGGGTTCCTGCATGTTTCTTGCAGTCGTGACCAAGAGCTGACCCTTGGAGCTGTCACCTGGGGCTTCCGGCTCTTTGCTGATGTCGGATGATTTTGTTATAGCTTCTATCACTTGTGTAAGATTTCTGCTGGCATGGTATTACACATCTCCCTTAGACTCATCTATTTACTTTCAGTAGGCCAGGACATCACAAAGCCATTATTATTGTTATTATTAATAATAGTGTTATAATAAATAGGATAGCAAAGAGGTTCTAAATAGGGTAGACGAAGGCTAAGAAGTAAGATTGTATGAAGAGATGAGGTTTAAGGCTTGAAAGTTTGGAGAGTAGAGGGTAGTCTTAGTGGGCGTGGAAGGTTATTCCAGAAAGTGGGTGCAGCCCGGGAGAAGTCCTGTAACCGGGAATCAGAGCATTTGGTTAGTGTAGAGGAGAGATGTCTTGTGTAGATCTTTGAGAGTGAGCTGGGCCATATGTGGAGATGGGTGAGGATATGTATGTGAGTGCAGTCTTGTTGATGGCTTTGTAGGTTAGTACAAGAATTGTATACAAGTATTTGATGCTGTAAGACTAACAAAGTGGAGCAGCTATAGATGAGCGTTTTGCAAGGAAAATCAGTGTAGCTGCTGCATGCAATATAGACAGTAGGGGGTCAATATTATATTGTAGGAGTCAGATGGCAATAATCAATGCGGGAGATGATTAGTGCATGAATAAGTGTTTTTAGTGTTCTGTGTGAGATATTTGCATATTCTGGAAATGTTTTTAATATGTGTGTAACGGGATTTAGAAACATATTGTATGTGGGACCCAAAGGACAGTTCAAAGTCAACACTTAGGGATGATTATTAAATTTCCACTTTATTGAGGATCTCTCTGGGACAGATAGTTCGTTGTGATTCAGCACCTGTTTGAGGATCATTATTGATTGGGTTATTAATGGGTGTAGTCACTGGAGAGGTTACCCATTAGATTCTAGCTAATATTTTCTACCATTTACCATTTTTGTAACAAAAATAAAAACCCGTTGTGATTGGCTGCCAAATCTTCTGCTTTTCCTGAGCTGAATCTCCATTGAATATACCACTAAGAGAGAGAAATATTGTTTCATTTGAACACAAACAAATAAAAATAAATAAAATCAATGCTCAGAGCAGTTCATTGATTGCAGACAGCACTTTATATCATAGCGAAAGAAAATAAATAGAGAAAAAAATATTACACTCGCATTCAAGTTCTTAATTCACCGACACACGAACGATACAAGAAAGGAGGAAGTTAAGAAAAATGAGAGGGGCATTGAAATAGGGCAGTATAGGCTGGGTGCAACGTCCGTGCCTACTTTAGCAAAATCTACACAAAGATACACACGGAGAGATAGGTGTATGAACGCGGAAGTCCGTAAAGATTGTTAAGAACGAGGGGAGTGTCACTTAGGTGCGTATTTTTGCGAATCCAAGCGTACTTTTTTCCCTCTTATCTGTGAATCAGGCCCTTTAAGTGCAATAAAGTGAGAATATTCGTCCGGATTCACAGTTACGTAGTCTTCCTCGTATGTACGTTGTTATAATAATTGAGGTCTTTAGTCCGTGCTTACGCAATCTACGTACAGAAATGGTATGTAGATAGCATAAATAAGCTACTAGGCATGTGTAGTAGCTCAATTCTTAAAACAAGGTACGCAAGAGGAAAACTACTTAACTGAATCCGGACCATTGTCTCAAATTTTATTTTCTTAACTCGCAAAATGGAATTTTTAGGAGCTTCTGTACATAAAATTCTAAATTACGGTGTAGGGAGACCATGGCAAGTAATGCTCAGAAATTCAACTGGAAAAGTGTTATTGGTTGTAAACCTGGGCACACACCGATGCGATTATTGGGTTGATCATACGATTCCAGGCTATTTGGAAAGATATTTCGTACGCTACCACGATCTTGATTATTAGTGATAAAACAGGTTGCATTGGATGATTTGGTTTTGTGAACGTCCTAAAAATCACAATCTCCGATTTCAGACGCGTGGGCAGTGTGTACGCAGGTACGAACGCCTGTCTGACTCTTCCGGCATCTCCTGTGCAGCCTAGACAGATATCTGTCCAGTGTGTAGAGAGTCTTGATTGTTTCAGCAGACGGTTAGGAGAGAGGAGGATGATGATGGCAGATCTGCTGGTGGATTGGGGTAGTGTGTACATGGGAATCACATGATCATCAGGACTTGTATTCATCAGTGACATTGTATGATTGTATTGGTGTGTACCCGGTTTAAGATAACTGTATTCTAATTTCTCTTTCAACAATAAGGTCGGTTGCAGTGTGAGCCAACGGTAAATAAACACAATGTTGTGACTTTACTTTTCCTACGGATGTTCTACAGCCCTTTCCACGAGCATTAATGTTGACTGCGTTCCTTGTGGAAGCATCGTGTTTGCTGTCATCCCTGAACACAAAGCAGAGTAAACTTTAAAGGGCTGCATACACTCCATGACAGAGGGAAGGGGGGAATACACCGGGTCACAGTTGGGACGATGGCCTTTTCTTGTGTTGCTGAGCTCTGTTAAGTCACAAAAACCTTAACTGAGCCAAAATTCACAAAAATGCAGACATTTCATTGGCTAGCAGCTGGTAGTCTAAACACGTAAATACACAGAGTAGCCTATCGGCATGCGGCTGCAGATACGTTCCTTTTCCCCAGTGATGCAAGTGCTGGAAACTTCACTTACGTATAGTGGAAATAGGACTTGTGCTTTATGTGGACAATTCAGTGACAAATACAATGTGCTAAAAGTATGGTCAAATTTTATTTCATTATTTTGTCATCCAAAACCGTGCACAGATATTATTGTCATGTGTTTTGTTTTGCGATGGGAAGGTTAAATGCTAACGTGATGTTCTGATATAGGCTGTGGAGGTTCAGCCTTTTGCAGGTCCCTGGGCTTAGACTTGACCTGCGGCTGGTGCAAATGTTTTGTTGTAGGCGGTGCGTATTTAAGTCTGTGTTGCAGTGTGCGCTATTGCGAGGACACCCCTTACTGTGCACTGTGTCTTTACTCCTCTGATGACCAGCATAGTAAGAAAATGACATCATCAAGCCCTACCCAATCCCTGATAACACGAGGAATGACAATAGTGACAGACAGGGGGCAGAACCTCAGGCCGCCATACCCTCCAACACGACCCATTCCGACAATGTACATTATACTCTGCTCCTCAGTTTCCAACTGTCAGTTACTATGGTAACCACCTGTGTTGAAGAGACAAATCATTTTTTAAATATCAGTTCCTTCATTTAAACCAGGTGAGTGACAGGTGGAAGCTCAGGAGCGGATCATATTATACCTAATGGAATGGGAGATTTGCCGGGTCTCCTGGGATACCCAAAAAAATGCACAAATTCCGGAAGTGTCGGCAACCCTGGTATACATGCTGTGACCCGCGGCTTCACCTGTCTAACACGGGATAACATTTTACAGTGCGCAGACCAGACAGAACTCAGAGAGATGTCCAAAGACTCTTTGCTCACGACATAAGGTGACTGTGGTTGTTATAGTAACGCTTGTGAGTACGAAGGTTTCTCCTGTAGGTATTTGTGTTCTGGGATTGACGCTTTCTTTTTGCTTATGTCCACGTCGCGTGCTGATATTTTACAATCGGCGTCTCTTTATATTGATGTTGTTTGATGCACTTCAGTTTTCCGGTACCTTTGAAAGCTTCAACCCAGAAATAGGAGGTTCTTTGTTTCTCCACTAATGATAGGTTATATGATCTTTACGGGTTAGGTGTCACCCTCGATCTGTCACTCCGACATCGGCCTTTTTTTCAAGTGTTGTAGTTTGGAAACGACTCCAGGTAAAAAGTTACTAGAAACACTCCCTGCTCACGTCTTAATGATGCTTTGTGGGTGTTTTTATGAAGCAGAATCTGAAGCTTTATTGTAAGAATGCAAAAAAATGAAATCCCTTCCAATACCTGTATAATACATTTATTTTTAGTGCCTCCTTTTTCGGGAGGTTCATTAAAGTGACTTCCTATGTTTTGCTCGTCTCTTGTAAGTACGGACTGTTGGCAACATTCGCAAACGGAGATGAAGACGTTGTGGTCTTTAATCAAAATAAATCTTTGCAAGCCCATCTCCCGAGCCTGACCTGCACCTGTCTGTCCTCCATCAATCTCCCGCTGACTCAAAGGCTTCTCCTGTCTGCCATAAATTCTTCTGTCGCTGGAATGGACAAAACGTTATAGAATTCCGAAGACCATTCATTTTGGCAGAAGCTTCTGGGGGGGAGGCTGGGGAATATCACTAAATGACTCCCTAAATTAAGGTGACCAAGTATTTGATGGCACATAAGAACCACTTGGATTATTTAGTCAATGTTTTTTCATAATTATGAACAGGATCCAAAAAGCTGGATATATTATTATTATTTTTTATTCATTTATTTATTTATTTTTTGCATATATTTTTTTCAATTATTTTGATTTACCTTTTCTACAGGTTCCATTCAGCCCCAAAATACAAGAATGGTGGCTCAAGTGGTTTGCATTTCTGCCTCACAGCACTAAGGTCATGAGTTCGATTCCCAGGTTAGGCCTTATCTGTGTGGAGTTTGTTGTCTGCTTGGGAATCCTCTGGGGACTCCGGTTTCCTCCCACACTCCAAATCACACTCGTAGGATAATTGACTGCTAACTAAAAATAAACCCTGCTTTGTATTTATCTGACTGACTGACTGTCTGTGTATTATGGAATTTAGACCTTCAAAAGGGCAGGGACTGATGGGAATGATAGTTTAAAAATTGTAAAGCGCTGCATAATGGCGCCATAAACATGATAATAAAAAATAATTGCTCCTTACCCGTTTCCGATGTTTGCGCAACTCTTGCTCTATTGGGTAAAATTGCGCCATAGTGCATCACTACGATCCCTGGTTTTCAAAACTGCAGACTATGAAGTGCATATTTCACAGTCATTGTACAAGCAGGGACAGAGTTCCCCTTTTGTTTTCACTGATTGGTATCACTGGAGATAAATCACTGTCTAGTCTTTCCATGTGTGACCGTAGATTCTGTTGCGCGAGATGATTCTTTACCAGTTGTCCTCTCTGTGTAATTGCATGTGAGGAAGCTGAGGCAGCTGACACACAATGAGCTATATTCTGCATGACAGTCTAGCATAATTCCCGTGTCCGCCTGCGTCCTGCTTTTGTTTCCTGCAGCCAATGAGGCGTGAGCTACGTAGCCACAATGCTGGCTATAACCTGCTTTCCCCTGTACCGTCTCAGCAGAATATGCCCCCC
>WWET01008390.1:0-13216 GCA_011038615.1 Limnodynastes dumerilii | reverse complement strand
GGGACAGAGCGATGTTCTGCAGATCTCTAGAGAGGTCAGTAATAATCTAATCTGCAGGATATATCACTATGTATCTGTTAGCGCGGAGATGGGACAGAGCGATGTTCTGCAGATCTCCTGAGGGGTTTGCAATAATCTAATAATCTAATCTGCAGGATATATCACTATGTATCTGTCAGGGGGGAGATGGGACAGAGCAATGCTCTGCAGATCTCTAGAGAGGTCTGTAATAATCTTCTGTCAGGGGGAGAGGGGACAGAGCGATGTTCTGCAGATCTCTAGAGAGGTCAGTAGTGTAATAATCTGCAGGATATATCACTATGTAACTGTCAGGGGGAGAGGGGACAGTGCGATGCTCTGCAGATCTCTAGAGAGGTCAGTAGTGTAATAATCTGCAGGATATTTCACTATGTATCTGTCAGGGGGAGAGGGGACAGAGCGATGTTCTGCAGATCTCTAGAGAGGTCAGTAGTGTAATAATCTGCAGGATATATCACTGTGTCTGTCAGGGGGAGAGGGGACAGAGCGATGTTCTGCAGATCTCTAGAGAGGTCATGCAATAATCTGCAGGATATATCACTATGTATCTGTCAGGGGGAGATGGGACCGTGCGATGCTCTGCAGATCTCTAGAGAGGTCAGTAGTGTAATAATCTGCAGGATATATCACTATGTATCTGTCAGGGGGAGAGGGGACAGAGCGATGTTCTGCAGATCTCTAGAGAAGTCAGTAGTGTAATAATCTGCAGGATATATTACTATGTATCTGTCAGGGGGGAGATGGGACAGTGCGATGTTCTGCAGATCTCTAGAGAGGTCAGTAGTGTAATAATCTGCAGGATATATCACTATGTAACTGTCAGGGGGAGAGGGGACAGTGCGATGCTCTGCAGATCTCTAGAGAGGTCATGCAATAATCTGCAGTATATATTACTATGTATCTGTCAGGGGGAGATGGGACAGTGCGATGCTCTGCAGATCTCTAGAGAGGTCAGTAGTGTAATAATCTGCAGGATATATCACTATGTATCTGTCAGGGAAGGAGATGGGACAGAGCGATGTTCTGCAAAGGGGTCAGTAGTGTAATAATCTGCAGGATATATCACTGTGTCTGTCAGGTGGAGATGGGACAGAGCGATGATCTGCAGGGAGGTCAGTAGTGTAATAATCTGCAGGATATATCACTAAGCATCTGTCCGGGGGAGATGGGACAGAGCGATGTTCTGCAGATCTCTAGAGAGGTCAGTAGTGTAATAATCTGCAGGATATATCACTATGTATCTGTCAGGGGGAGAGGGGACAGAGCGATGTTCTGCAGATATCTAGAGAGGTCAGTAGTGTAATAATCTGCAGGATATATCACTATGTATCTGTCAGGGGGAGAGGGGACAGAGCGATGTTCTGCAGAGAGGTCAGCAATGTAATAATCTGCAGGATATATCACTATGTATCTGTCAGGGGGAGATGAGACAGAGCGATGTTCTGCAGAGGGGTCAGTAGTGTAATAATCTGCAGGATATATCACTATGTATCTGTCGGTGGAGATGGGACAGAGCGATGTTCTGCAGGGAGGTCAGTCATGTAATAATCTGCAGGATATATCACTGTGTCTGTCAGGGAATGTGTAATAAATATCATTATAATGTATCTGGCTTGTGTCTGGAGAGTGGGAATATTTGTTGTGTGTTCGGGATGTTATATTATATTATTATGTTATGTTATATTATTGGAGTATTTATTGGTGAATGTATTAGAAATGTCTGCAATGATAACAGGTTTATAGACAGAGCGGAAGGGTCATTAATCAGGGACGATTCACCCCCTTATTGATGATATTACCACCTTCTCGTCATCGTAATGATGGATCCCGTCCTATAGGGAGTGATAATGGTCCGGGGGTAACGCTGTGAAGGTCAGGATTCAGTATCTCACCTCTGAACCATAGAAGATGATGTATAATACCGGGATCACAGCTCAAGTGTCAGAGCTTCTGGAAGAGGATAGAAGGACTCCGTGATGGATAATCAATAACAGAGGCCATTATACCCCCAGCGTGTGACCAAGATTTATATAATATCACTGTCCCCTCTCTCCCAGCATTACTCAACACCATGGAGGAGAGAGAGAGGGAGAAAGAGGTACGAGGGAGAGAGAGGTACGAGGGAGAGAGAGGCACGAGGGAGAGAGAGGCACGAGGGAGAGAGAGGCACGAGGGAGAGAGAGGCACGAGGGAGAGAGAGGCACGAGGGAGAGAGAGGCACGAGGGAGAGAGAGGCACGAGGGAGAGAGAGGCACGAGGGAGAGAGAGGCACGAGGGAGAGAGAGGCACGAGGGAGAGAGAGGCACGAGGGAGAGAGAGGCACGAGGGAGAGAGAGGCACGAGGGAGAGAGAGGCACGAGGGAGAGAGAGGCACGAGGGAGAGAGAGGCACGAGGGAGAGAGAGGCACGAGGGAGAGAGAGGCACGAGGGAGAGAGAGGCACGAGGGAGAGAGAGGCACGAGGGAGAGAGAGGCACGAGGGAGAGAGAGGCACGAGGGAGAGAGAGGCACGAGGGAGAGAGAGGCACGAGGGAGAGAGAGGCACGAGGGAGAGAGAGGCACGAGGGAGAGAGAGGCACGAGGGAGAGAGAGGCACGAGGGAGAGAGAGGCACGAGGGAGAGAGAGGCACGAGGGAGAGAGAGGCACGAGGGAGAGAGAGGCACGAGGGAGAGAGAGGCACGAGGGAGAGAGAGGCACGAGGGAGAGAGAGGCACGAGGGAGAGAGAGGCACGAGGGAGAGAGAGGCACGAGGGAGAGAGAGGCACGAGGGAGAGAGAGGCACGAGGGAGAGAGAGGCACGAGGGAGAGAGAGGCACGAGGGAGAGAGAGGCACGAGGGAGAGAGAGGCACGAGGGAGAGAGAGGCACGAGGGAGAGAGAGGCACGAGGGAGAGAGAGGCACGAGGGAGAGAGAGGCACGAGGGAGAGAGAGGCACGAGGGAGAGAGAGGCACGAGGGAGAGAGAGGCACGAGGGAGAGAGAGGCACGAGGGAGAGAGAGGCACGAGGGAGAGAGAGGCACGAGGGAGAGAGAGGCACGAGGGAGAGAGAGGCACGAGGGAGAGAGAGGCACGAGGGAGAGAGAGGCACGAGGGAGAGAGAGGCACGAGGGAGAGAGAGGCACGAGGGAGAGAGAGGCACGAGGGAGAGAGAGGCACGAGGGAGAGAGAGGCACGAGGGAGAGAGAGGCACGAGGGAGAGAGAGGCACGAGGGAGAGAGAGGCACGAGGGAGAGAGAGGCACGAGGGAGAGAGAGGCACGAGGGAGAGAGAGGCACGAGGGAGAGAGAGGCACGAGGGAGAGAGAGGCACGAGGGAGAGAGAGGCACGAGGGAGAGAGAGGCACGAGGGAGAGAGAGGCACGAGGGAGAGAGAGGCACGAGGGAGAGAGAGGCACGAGGGAGAGAGAGGCACGAGGGAGAGAGAGGCACGAGGGAGAGAGAGGCACGAGGGAGAGAGAGGCACGAGGGAGAGAGAGGCACGAGGGAGAGAGAGGCACGAGGGAGAGAGAGGCACGAGGGAGAGAGAGGCACGAGGGAGAGAGAGGCACGAGGGAGAGAGAGGCACGAGGGAGAGAGAGGCACGAGGGAGAGAGAGGCACGAGGGAGAGAGAGGCACGAGGGAGAGAGAGGCACGAGGGAGAGAGAGGCACGAGGGAGAGAGAGGCACGAGGGAGAGAGAGGCACGAGGGAGAGAGAGGCACGAGGGAGAGAGAGGCACGAGGGAGAGAGAGGCACGAGGGAGAGAGAGGCACGAGGGAGAGAGAGGCACGAGGGAGAGAGAGGCACGAGGGAGAGAGAGGCACGAGGGAGAGAGAGGCACGAGGGAGAGAGAGGCACGAGGGAGAGAGAGGCACGAGGGAGAGAGAGGCACGAGGGAGAGAGAGGCACGAGGGAGAGAGAGGCACGAGGGAGAGAGAGGCACGAGGGAGAGAGAGGCACGAGGGAGAGAGAGGCACGAGGGAGAGAGAGGCACGAGGGAGAGAGAGGCACGAGGGAGAGAGAGGCACGAGGGAGAGAGAGGCACGAGGGAGAGAGAGGCACGAGGGAGAGAGAGGCACGAGGGAGAGAGAGGCACGAGGGAGAGAGAGGCACGAGGGAGAGAGAGGCACGAGGGAGAGAGAGGCACGAGGGAGAGAGAGGCACGAGGGAGAGAGAGGCACGAGGGAGAGAGAGGCACGAGGGAGAGAGAGGCACGAGGGAGAGAGAGGCACGAGGGAGAGAGAGGCACGAGGGAGAGAGAGGCACGAGGGAGAGAGAGGCACGAGGGAGAGAGAGGCACGAGGGAGAGAGAGGCACGAGGGAGAGAGAGGCACGAGGGAGAGAGAGGCACGAGGGAGAGAGAGGCACGAGGGAGAGAGAGGCACGAGGGAGAGAGAGGCACGAGGGAGAGAGAGGCACGAGGGAGAGAGAGGCACGAGGGAGAGAGAGGCACGAGGGAGAGAGAGGCACGAGGGAGAGAGAGGCACGAGGGAGAGAGAGGCACGAGGGAGAGAGAGGCACGAGGGAGAGAGAGGCACGAGGGAGAGAGAGGCACGAGGGAGAGAGAGGCACGAGGGAGAGAGAGGCACGAGGGAGAGAGAGGCACGAGGGAGAGAGAGGCACGAGGGAGAGAGAGGCACGAGGGAGAGAGAGGCACGAGGGAGAGAGAGGCACGAGGGAGAGAGAGGCACGAGGGAGAGAGAGGCACGAGGGAGAGAGAGGCACGAGGGAGAGAGAGGCACGAGGGAGAGAGAGGCACGAGGGAGAGAGAGGCACGAGGGAGAGAGAGGCACGAGGGAGAGAGAGGCACGAGGGAGAGAGAGGCACGAGGGAGAGAGAGGCACGAGGGAGAGAGAGGCACGAGGGAGAGAGAGGCACGAGGGAGAGAGAGGCACGAGGGAGAGAGAGGCACGAGGGAGAGAGAGGCACGAGGGAGAGAGAGGCACGAGGGAGAGAGAGGCACGAGGGAGAGAGAGGCACGAGGGAGAGAGAGGCACGAGGGAGAGAGAGGCACGAGGGAGAGAGAGGCACGAGGGAGAGAGAGGCACGAGGGAGAGAGAGGCACGAGGGAGAGAGAGGCACGAGGGAGAGAGAGGCACGAGGGAGAGAGAGGCACGAGGGAGAGAGAGGCACGAGGGAGAGAGAGGCACGAGGGAGAGAGAGGCACGAGGGAGAGAGAGGCACGAGGGAGAGAGAGGCACGAGGGAGAGAGAGGCACGAGGGAGAGAGAGGCACGAGGGAGAGAGAGGCACGAGGGAGAGAGAGGCACGAGGGAGAGAGAGGCACGAGGGAGAGAGAGGCACGAGGGAGAGAGAGGCACGAGGGAGAGAGAGGCACGAGGGAGAGAGAGGCACGAGGGAGAGAGAGGCACGAGGGAGAGAGAGGCACGAGGGAGAGAGAGGCACGAGGGAGAGAGAGGCACGAGGGAGAGAGAGGCACGAGGGAGAGAGAGGCACGAGGGAGAGAGAGGCACGAGGGAGAGAGAGGCACGAGGGAGAGAGAGGCACGAGGGAGAGAGAGGCACGAGGGAGAGAGAGGCACGAGGGAGAGAGAGGCACGAGGGAGAGAGAGGCACGAGGGAGAGAGAGGCACGAGGGAGAGAGAGGCACGAGGGAGAGAGAGGCACGAGGGAGAGAGAGGCACGAGGGAGAGAGAGGCACGAGGGAGAGAGAGGCACGAGGGAGAGAGAGGCACGAGGGAGAGAGAGGCACGAGGGAGAGAGAGGCACGAGGGAGAGAGAGGCACGAGGGAGAGAGAGGCACGAGGGAGAGAGAGGCACGAGGGAGAGAGAGGCACGAGGGAGAGAGAGGCACGAGGGAGAGAGAGGCACGAGGGAGAGAGAGGCACGAGGGAGAGAGAGGCACGAGGGAGAGAGAGGCACGAGGGAGAGAGAGGCACGAGGGAGAGAGAGGCACGAGGGAGAGAGAGGCACGAGGGAGAGAGAGGCACGAGGGAGAGAGAGGCACGAGGGAGAGAGAGGCACGAGGGAGAGAGAGGCACGAGGGAGAGAGAGGCACGAGGGAGAGAGAGGCACGAGGGAGAGAGAGGCACGAGGGAGAGAGAGGCACGAGGGAGAGAGAGGCACGAGGGAGAGAGAGGCACGAGGGAGAGAGAGGCACGAGGGAGAGAGAGGCACGAGGGAGAGAGAGGCACGAGGGAGAGAGAGGCACGAGGGAGAGAGAGGCACGAGGGAGAGAGAGGCACGAGGGAGAGAGAGGCACGAGGGAGAGAGAGGCACGAGGGAGAGAGAGGCACGAGGGAGAGAGAGGCACGAGGGAGAGAGAGGCACGAGGGAGAGAGAGGCACGAGGGAGAGAGAGGCACGAGGGAGAGAGAGGCACGAGGGAGAGAGAGGCACGAGGGAGAGAGAGGCACGAGGGAGAGAGAGGCACGAGGGAGAGAGAGGCACGAGGGAGAGAGAGGCACGAGGGAGAGAGAGGCACGAGGGAGAGAGAGGCACGAGGGAGAGAGAGGCACGAGGGAGAGAGAGGCACGAGGGAGAGAGAGGCACGAGGGAGAGAGAGGCACGAGGGAGAGAGAGGCACGAGGGAGAGAGAGGCACGAGGGAGAGAGAGGCACGAGGGAGAGAGAGGCACGAGGGAGAGAGAGGCACGAGGGAGAGAGAGGCACGAGGGAGAGAGAGGCACGAGGGAGAGAGAGGCACGAGGGAGAGAGAGGCACGAGGGAGAGAGAGGCACGAGGGAGAGAGAGGCACGAGGGAGAGAGAGGCACGAGGGAGAGAGAGGCACGAGGGAGAGAGAGGCACGAGGGAGAGAGAGGCACGAGGGAGAGAGAGGCACGAGGGAGAGAGAGGCACGAGGGAGAGAGAGGCACGAGGGAGAGAGAGGCACGAGGGAGAGAGAGGCACGAGGGAGAGAGAGGCACGAGGGAGAGAGAGGCACGAGGGAGAGAGAGGCACGAGGGAGAGAGAGGCACGAGGGAGAGAGAGGCACGAGGGAGAGAGAGGCACGAGGGAGAGAGAGGCACGAGGGAGAGAGAGGCACGAGGGAGAGAGAGGCACGAGGGAGAGAGAGGCACGAGGGAGAGAGAGGCACGAGGGAGAGAGAGGCACGAGGGAGAGAGAGGCACGAGGGAGAGAGAGGCACGAGGGAGAGAGAGGCACGAGGGAGAGAGAGGCACGAGGGAGAGAGAGGCACGAGGGAGAGAGAGGCACGAGGGAGAGAGAGGCACGAGGGAGAGAGAGGCACGAGGGAGAGAGAGGCACGAGGGAGAGAGAGGCACGAGGGAGAGAGAGGCACGAGGGAGAGAGAGGCACGAGGGAGAGAGAGGCACGAGGGAGAGAGAGGCACGAGGGAGAGAGAGGCACGAGGGAGAGAGAGGCACGAGGGAGAGAGAGGCACGAGGGAGAGAGAGGCACGAGGGAGAGAGAGGCACGAGGGAGAGAGAGGCACGAGGGAGAGAGAGGCACGAGGGAGAGAGAGGCACGAGGGAGAGAGAGGCACGAGGGAGAGAGAGGCACGAGGGAGAGAGAGGCACGAGGGAGAGAGAGGCACGAGGGAGAGAGAGGCACGAGGGAGAGAGAGGCACGAGGGAGAGAGAGGCACGAGGGAGAGAGAGGCACGAGGGAGAGAGAGGCACGAGGGAGAGAGAGGCACGAGGGAGAGAGAGGCACGAGGGAGAGAGAGGCACGAGGGAGAGAGAGGCACGAGGGAGAGAGAGGCACGAGGGAGAGAGAGGCACGAGGGAGAGAGAGGCACGAGGGAGAGAGAGGCACGAGGGAGAGAGAGGCACGAGGGAGAGAGAGGCACGAGGGAGAGAGAGGCACGAGGGAGAGAGAGGCACGAGGGAGAGAGAGGCACGAGGGAGAGAGAGGCACGAGGGAGAGAGAGGCACGAGGGAGAGAGAGGCACGAGGGAGAGAGAGGCACGAGGGAGAGAGAGGCACGAGGGAGAGAGAGGCACGAGGGAGAGAGAGGCACGAGGGAGAGAGAGGCACGAGGGAGAGAGAGGCACGAGGGAGAGAGAGGCACGAGGGAGAGAGAGGCACGAGGGAGAGAGAGGCACGAGGGAGAGAGAGGCACGAGGGAGAGAGAGGCACGAGGGAGAGAGAGGCACGAGGGAGAGAGAGGCACGAGGGAGAGAGAGGCACGAGGGAGAGAGAGGCACGAGGGAGAGAGAGGCACGAGGGAGAGAGAGGCACGAGGGAGAGAGAGGCACGAGGGAGAGAGAGGCACGAGGGAGAGAGAGGCACGAGGGAGAGAGAGGCACGAGGGAGAGAGAGGCACGAGGGAGAGAGAGGCACGAGGGAGAGAGAGGCACGAGGGAGAGAGAGGCACGAGGGAGAGAGAGGCACGAGGGAGAGAGAGGCACGAGGGAGAGAGAGGCACGAGGGAGAGAGAGGCACGAGGGAGAGAGAGGCACGAGGGAGAGAGAGGCACGAGGGAGAGAGAGGCACGAGGGAGAGAGAGGCACGAGGGAGAGAGAGGCACGAGGGAGAGAGAGGCACGAGGGAGAGAGAGGCACGAGGGAGAGAGAGGCACGAGGGAGAGAGAGGCACGAGGGAGAGAGAGGCACGAGGGAGAGAGAGGCACGAGGGAGAGAGAGGCACGAGGGAGAGAGAGGCACGAGGGAGAGAGAGGCACGAGGGAGAGAGAGGCACGAGGGAGAGAGAGGCACGAGGGAGAGAGAGGCACGAGGGAGAGAGAGGCACGAGGGAGAGAGAGGCACGAGGGAGAGAGAGGCACGAGGGAGAGAGAGGCACGAGGGAGAGAGAGGCACGAGGGAGAGAGAGGCACGAGGGAGAGAGAGGCACGAGGGAGAGAGAGGCACGAGGGAGAGAGAGGCACGAGGGAGAGAGAGGCACGAGGGAGAGAGAGGCACGAGGGAGAGAGAGGCACGAGGGAGAGAGAGGCACGAGGGAGAGAGAGGCACGAGGGAGAGAGAGGCACGAGGGAGAGAGAGGCACGAGGGAGAGAGAGGCACGAGGGAGAGAGAGGCACGAGGGAGAGAGAGGCACGAGGGAGAGAGAGGCACGAGGGAGAGAGAGGCACGAGGGAGAGAGAGGCACGAGGGAGAGAGAGGCACGAGGGAGAGAGAGGCACGAGGGAGAGAGAGGCACGAGGGAGAGAGAGGCACGAGGGAGAGAGAGGCACGAGGGAGAGAGAGGCACGAGGGAGAGAGAGGCACGAGGGAGAGAGAGGCACGAGGGAGAGAGAGGCACGAGGGAGAGAGAGGCACGAGGGAGAGAGAGGCACGAGGGAGAGAGAGGCACGAGGGAGAGAGAGGCACGAGGGAGAGAGAGGCACGAGGGAGAGAGAGGCACGAGGGAGAGAGAGGCACGAGGGAGAGAGAGGCACGAGGGAGAGAGAGGCACGAGGGAGAGAGAGGCACGAGGGAGAGAGAGGCACGAGGGAGAGAGAGGCACGAGGGAGAGAGAGGCACGAGGGAGAGAGAGGCACGAGGGAGAGAGAGGCACGAGGGAGAGAGAGGCACGAGGGAGAGAGAGGCACGAGGGAGAGAGAGGCACGAGGGAGAGAGAGGCACGAGGGAGAGAGAGGCACGAGGGAGAGAGAGGCACGAGGGAGAGAGAGGCACGAGGGAGAGAGAGGCACGAGGGAGAGAGAGGCACGAGGGAGAGAGAGGCACGAGGGAGAGAGAGGCACGAGGGAGAGAGAGGCACGAGGGAGAGAGAGGCACGAGGGAGAGAGAGGCACGAGGGAGAGAGAGGCACGAGGGAGAGAGAGGCACGAGGGAGAGAGAGGCACGAGGGAGAGAGAGGCACGAGGGAGAGAGAGGCACGAGGGAGAGAGAGGCACGAGGGAGAGAGAGGCACGAGGGAGAGAGAGGCACGAGGGAGAGAGAGGCACGAGGGAGAGAGAGGCACGAGGGAGAGAGAGGCACGAGGGAGAGAGAGGCACGAGGGAGAGAGAGGCACGAGGGAGAGAGAGGCACGAGGGAGAGAGAGGCACGAGGGAGAGAGAGGCACGAGGGAGAGAGAGGCACGAGGGAGAGAGAGGCACGAGGGAGAGAGAGGCACGAGGGAGAGAGAGGCACGAGGGAGAGAGAGGCACGAGGGAGAGAGAGGCACGAGGGAGAGAGAGGCACGAGGGAGAGAGAGGCACGAGGGAGAGAGAGGCACGAGGGAGAGAGAGGCACGAGGGAGAGAGAGGCACGAGGGAGAGAGAGGCACGAGGGAGAGAGAGGCACGAGGGAGAGAGAGGCACGAGGGAGAGAGAGGCACGAGGGAGAGAGAGGCACGAGGGAGAGAGAGGCACGAGGGAGAGAGAGGCACGAGGGAGAGAGAGGCACGAGGGAGAGAGAGGCACGAGGGAGAGAGAGGCACGAGGGAGAGAGAGGCACGAGGGAGAGAGAGGCACGAGGGAGAGAGAGGCACGAGGGAGAGAGAGGCACGAGGGAGAGAGAGGCACGAGGGAGAGAGAGGCACGAGGGAGAGAGAGGCACGAGGGAGAGAGAGGCACGAGGGAGAGAGAGGCACGAGGGAGAGAGAGGCACGAGGGAGAGAGAGGCACGAGGGAGAGAGAGGCACGAGGGAGAGAGAGGCACGAGGGAGAGAGAGGCACGAGGGAGAGAGAGGCACGAGGGAGAGAGAGGCACGAGGGAGAGAGAGGCACGAGGGAGAGAGAGGCACGAGGGAGAGAGAGGCACGAGGGAGAGAGAGGCACGAGGGAGAGAGAGGCACGAGGGAGAGAGAGGCACGAGGGAGAGAGAGGCACGAGGGAGAGAGAGGCACGAGGGAGAGAGAGGCACGAAAGGGCAGTCAGGGTATGGAGTCACTGCCAGGGAAGGGTTCTTTACAGTAAGGGTAGTCAGGGTATGAAGTCACTGCCAGGGAAGTGTTCTTTACAGTAAGGGAACTCAGGGTATGAAGTCACTGCCAGGGAAGTGTTCTTTACAGTAAGGGAACTCAGGGTGTGGAGTCACTGCCAGGGAAGGGTTCTTTACAGTAAGGGCAGTCAGGATGTGGAGTCACTGCCAGGGAAGGTTGTGATGGCAGATTCACATCATATGTTTAAGGGTTAGACTAATTTTTAGTGTAAAAGGGGTTATCAGGACCGGTAATTAAAATGGAGGATAGTAGTGCAGTCAGGGAGAAATAGGACGGTCATCTTGGGTCAGAAGATTGGAGGTGGCTTCATCTGGATCTATTTCAATGATAAGATCGGGATCGCTGGAGATCCATAATAGGTTGAACATGATGGACCGGTGTCGTCTTTTCAACCTCATCCACGAGCCTTCGTTCCCAACGCTCCTTGTTGAGCCTTGGACGCCCAATGATCTGTTGCCGGTAGACTAGATGGGGTTGTCCATCCTTTTGGTGGCACTTAGCCGGTCACCTAGCCATCACAGATGGTCTCTTCTCAAAGTCCCTTAATGCTTGCCCAGTGGTCAGTGAGCCTTAGGTGCTCATGACCTGACATCAGGCCACCAGTTGGTCCATCCGTGGATCACTTTTGGTTGCTCTTATCTGGTCACAATTTAGCTCTCGTCAAAGTCAACTTTTGGTCATCCATTGTTCCAGTTTCCAGTCAACTTTAATAACTGACTGTTCACTTACTGACTCAAATATCCCAATCCTTCCCAGATGGCATCGTCACGAGATCATTAACATTCTTCATGTCACCTGGCTGATTGGTGTATATCATGTAATAAGGGACATCTCTGGCATATCACGTCAGAAGCCCCGAGGGAGCTTGGTGTGTGTTAGACTCATCGTCGTTGTGTTGGCTTGGCAGCTCTCTTGTAGTTACCGCTGATCACAGACAGGACACGGGATTCGAGCGTCTGGTGGCACCGCCCGGCCTCTGAGGCTTACAGGTTTGGCTCGGTTTCTCTGCATGAGGCAACATGAAATCCCTAAGCAGCAATCTCTGTATTCACACCGCGCTTCTTCCACATCGACGATATCACTGGCCTCGTCTTCCTCAGCCGCCCACCACACGTTACAGCACGCCAAAGCCCGTCCCGGGGCCCTTCTGAGGAGCAGGTAAGGGGGCCCCTGGTGCATCATTCTGCACAGTTCATTAGAGGGTAGAGGATTCTTAATGATTGCCACTTACCTGTGTCTGTGAGCCCACAGCGATGACCCTCTAAGATTGACCGGTGGACACATAATCATTCTTTGGACCTGATTTATTCTTGAATGTACGTCTGACGGTATAGCGATTACCGAAACAAATGCGATCGCAATTACGGCAATTCGGAGCCAAAGCGCAATTCCTTGAGGTGACCACCTGCGTTCAGGAGAGGCGTATTCTAGAAGGTAAAGGGGTGGAGGAATGTGGACAATGTACAGTAAGCTATTGATCACGCAATAACTTAAAGACATTACCAGCCACCGAGATGTATCTAAGGCTATGACGTACAACGCTGCATTGCCCATATCGGATGATCGATGTTGGCTTTTAAACTCCTAACGCAACACTTTAGTTTAGGAATGTTGTTTATGTATTGTGCTTTATCCATGGCTCGCTTTACTACATTTGCGTGATGTAGTGCCTGTACTTGTGTTTGGGTCTTCGGGGGAAAAAAGGAAAGTATCTGGAAACGTTTCTGCGTTGTGATTGGCTGTAATAAATTTGTATGGAAACCTGTCGTTTCCTGCCTGTATGGTGTCTAAGCATTTAATAAGTTGAGTGGCGTGTTTCGCAATATGGAATTGGTTCAGATCTCATTCGGATCTGAATCGGGCCCTTTGTGTTGAAGGCAGACAGAGAAAGGGTTCTCTAGGTAAAGGGAATATTCTTTGCAGTAAAAGCGGTAGAGAGTATTGGAAACCTTCATTAGCCATCCAGACATAAGACAGAGGGGTGGGGCTGAGATTACAAGTGGGCGTTCCATCTTAGTCAGGTGACAGTATAGGCAATCCCTCTCTCTGTGTATCCTCCTCTGTGTCTTCTTTTGGGATCCTGTTGCTTGAAAAGTTGACGTCTCGACCCGTGTTATAAAGGGGTTAAGGAGGAGTCGTTTTATGTCTCACTAATTACATATTTCCAACGTCTGGGAATTTCATCACCATTTATATATAAATGTCATAGATTATGCAAGGGCGATCATTGCTTTTATTATAGATTTAATTTATGTCAGAATGTTAATAATAATCACAGATAGCTATATATATATATCGCCTTGCTTTGGGGTAATGCAATGTGACGTCAGCATTATCGACACTACATTATACACTACTGAGGAGGAAAGGGGTCTAGGAGTCACTAATTCATGT
>WWET01008389.1:21787-33535 GCA_011038615.1 Limnodynastes dumerilii | reverse complement strand
ATTAAAATAGTAGCACACAAATTTTTTTTTTTTTTTTTCACTTAATATTTATGCTATTGTGGATAGAATTAATGTCTGACAGGTGTTTAATATGTAAAATGTATTTTTCTGAACAATAAATAACATAACATAACATAAATCAACATATTGTCATCTGCATCTTTAACGATATGCACCTTACACAATCCCAATAGCTGGAAAATCAAAGGTCACAGATGGAAAAGTTAATATCTTGACAAGTATAATTAGATTGAAAAATGCAGCATGTTTAATCAGGTTTTTGACAAAAAAAATAAAAAATAAAAAAAATAAATCGATTCAAACA
Source organism: Limnodynastes dumerilii (assembly GCA_011038615.1). Classification (NCBI taxonomy): domain Eukaryota; kingdom Metazoa; phylum Chordata; class Amphibia; order Anura; family Limnodynastidae; genus Limnodynastes; species Limnodynastes dumerilii. The sequence continues at coordinate 33,210 of WWET01008389.1, read as the reverse complement.
AGTATGATTTCCATAATCATACTTGTTTGAATCGATTTATTTTTTTTATTTTTTATTTTTTTTGTCAAAAACCTGATTAAACATGCTGCATTTTTCAATCTAATTATACTTGTCAAGATATTAACTTTTCCATCTGTGACCTTTGATTTTCCAGCTATTGGGATTGTGTAAGGTGCATATCGTTAAAGATGCAGATGACAATATGTTGATTTATGTTATGTTATGTTATTTATTGTTCAGAAAAATACATTTTACATATTAAACACCTGTCAGACATTAATTCTATCCACAATAGCATAAATATTAAGTGAAAAAAAAAAAAAAAACTTTGTGTGCTAATACTTTCATTTTTTTGGGATATATTAACCCTTGCAAAAATACAGAAATATAACATTATCCGCAGATTATTGTTTCAAAAAATTGTGTGTGTGTGTATCTTAGATAATTTTTATTGTTATTACTACCATGTACTACAAAGTTAATAATTTTTTCAATTTGCTCGAAAGGTAAGGATTATCCATGCATGTGAAATTTGAATGCTTTTTTAACACACACAATGTAAACTATGGACTTATCAGAGCTGCACACTTGCACCTGTTTTCCCTTCCTCCAAAACGAAGTTCAAAGGTTTGTCTCCAACATGATATTGGTTTGGTACACACTTTCCAATAATCCAAAAGTGTTTTATGTTTAAATGCGATTTTTTGAACACATTTATTTAATAATTAGACTCAGTTTCTTGGTAATGTTGACAAACAACATTACATTAAAAAGGGAAAACAATATATACCAAAGTTTATAACACAAAGAAACGTTGACATAACACTTATTCCATCAACCTGCAATTTCAAAAGTAACATAGAAAATAAAAAGCCGGTCCGTTCCTAAACCTACCTATTTATTCGTTAAATGACGCAAATCAATAAGGCTATCATGATGCATCTCCACATATATAAATGGGTTGTGACCAAGCAGCAATTTGTCGTTTTCCGGTTTGACCATGGCGCAATCAACGGATAAAAAGCAGAATCAAAATTTCACCCCCATTGAAGTATCAAAGTTGGTAGACTTGGTTTTGGAGAAAGAATACCAGGCAGCACCAAACCTTGGACACTATGAGAAGGCAAAACAAACTATAAAGTGAACTCTATCAGTGCTCAGATTCACAGTGTGAAGTATCAGTGTGACCAATATTAAATATTAATAAATAGATGGGTATAAAAAGGATGAATGATATGTCTAATATGAGATTGTGGAAGACTTGATGCTTGAGATGTCACCTTACCCCCAATGGGATTAACGGAGGAGACAAAATATGACAAAACAATTTATTAATACAAGTAATACTATGGTATAAAAAACATAAAAGAAGGAGCAGGAGTTCATACCAGGAATTGATGGAAAAAAGGAGAGATGGGGCTGTATCCTGATGTTAACTGGTACCGAAGGATGAGCTGCCCACAAACAAGTCCGTCCCTGCTGTCCTGGTAAGTGTCCCCTGGTCCTGGGTGCCACCGACTAACGCGTTTCAGGCCCTCCCTGGGTCCTTTCTCAAAGTCCGTGAGAGAGGTGTTCCTTTTTTAAAGGTTGATTGTGTAGTGTTTGTATTAATAAATATTGTTATATTTCTTTCTGTCTCCTATATTTATCCCCCATTGGGGGTAAGGTGTACAGGTACACTTAAGGAATACTACAACCATCATCATCACTACTACTACCCTCAACCTGCCCTTGGATATTTTATATAATTTATTTATTTAATTGCATATTTTATACTTTTTTCTTACTGGCACTTCCCACTGTGGAAATCCAGCGCTGATCAACTTACACCAAATTCTCTTGATTAATTTTTTTTATTTACCTTAGGGGTTGGGACCCCCTTGGTGTATCTTCACAAGCAGCAGCATTCTCTTTTGCGCAAATTTTCTCCTTTTTCTTTGTGTTACTATTTATCATGGTTTTGTTTAGGATGAAGAGGTCTATTTATGAAGGGTGACAATCTTTACATTTGATTAAACTCATGATATTTTACAAGGCCTTGGGCCATCATAAGATGTTGCCATTTATAGTCTCAAGTAGCCCTCACCTGGAGACCACCAGCAATACATCAACATGCAAAGAGTATACATTGTATGTGTGTGTTCAGCCACACACTGCTGTCTTCCTATCTCTGGTCTGGATTCTCAGTTACGTAGTTTTCGCCTTACGTACGTTGGTTTAAGAATTAAAGACCTCTAAAGCTACTGTACGTAACTGTGAATCCGGAGCTCTAGCATCATCTCAGGATCGTGGTAGCACAATGTGACCGCTAAATAAGAAACTGCTTTGCAGCAGGCTAATGGAGTAGTTTAGAGCGCAAGGAACTGCACAACACATGCACCTTCTCTATAATGTGTCTCAGTCTAATGTGTAATGTTCATATTTATATCTGTGCAGAAATACATGTTACAGATATCTTTGTGAGCCAGTAAATTACTTTTTGTGATCTTGTAGGTGGCCGGCTGAGTGTGCAGCCTGTGCCCAGGCCGTGGAGTGGCGGTATGTGATATTTTAGTGTAATTATATTATGTACAGGAGCCTATGTAATGTATAATGGTTTTGGTTTTTTTTATATTTTTTGTTAATGTTTTTTTCTAAGTATAAACTACAGGTATATTTAGAAAAAAAAACACAATCTACTAAAAAACCATATTGACATGATTTTAATTTTTTAGGGGTCACCTTTTGGATCCAAGCTTAACATTTTGTTAAACTTTTAAACTGTGTTGATGTTGCAAACTAAGCAGACCCCCATTCTATAGTCTAATTACACCTTGAAAAACATGAAATTGTAGGCATGAGCTAAAGCGTGATAACTTACTATGTCACCCTAGTTTTTATTTATTGACAAATTTGTTGAACATAGTAATAAGTTAACTAGTGATTTAGATATGTATGTAGTATATATTGGTCATATGTTCAATGATTTTGTTGGCCTGCATAGTCTATGTAAAAGGGAAAAGAGACAATAGTTACTTATTTTTGTTTCATAATTATGTATTGCAGGCCCCAACAACATACAAATGATGTATACCTTCAACCTTCAATTTATCCATATTCCTATATGGGGAACCGATTTTCTGTGAATCCCCTTTTCCCAGGGACCTGCATGTGCCCACACAATGGTCATTGTCAATACATATATACATATTTGTAAAAAAAAAAAAAATTCTTTTTTGTGGCTGTTTTTTGTAATTTGAATTGAAATCCAAGAGATTCTATACAAATCTTTTGATTCCAGTGACTGTGGTAACCATGGCAACTTTTAGCATTTCGCATGAATTAACTGCTAGACATAGGAAATTAAAGGAGGACACTCACAACATGTTTCTTGATAATACGGTCAATGTAGATAATGTAGAAGATTGGGAGAATGAACTTTGGGAACTTCAAAAAGTATTAACAAAACACACTAAGACATTTTGGAATTTATCCACTTTTTATAATTATATTAAACAAAAAATGATACCTAGGGGACTTAGAATTAACATTTTGTTGAACCAGAAAAAATTATTCTTAAGGATTAATCTAATACCTTCTACAATAAATTTATTTTTTCCTTCTTCCAAATCACTTTTGATCAATGCCCATTCTATTGCCCCAATTCCTACCTCATGATCGATTATAGTGTACAGCGAACTTACGTCCGCTGTCACTATGTGGGAAAATTCTTCTTTAAATGATCCCAAGGTTCTTATAAAATGTCCTGTATCCTTTAGGTAGGCCTTGATGTTTTTCATCAGGGGTTGTAACAAAGAATCTATCATTTCTGAGAGATTAGCTGTCACCGAATTGACCCCTGAAACAATAGGTCTACCCGGGGGGTCGGACATTGATTTGTGGACCTTGGGCAAGGTGTAGAAAACTGGGGTATCTGGGCATTCTTTCATCAAAAAACCTTTTTCTGAATCTGAAAGGACTCCTTCTTTGTGTAATGACTCTATCCAATGATTTAGATCCTGTATTATTCTTTTACTGGGGTCTCCTTTTAATTTCTTATAGATCTTTGTGTCATTCAGCTGTCTGTAACACTCTTTGTCATAATTATCTTTATCTTGGATCACTATACTTCCTCCTTTATCCGAAGACCTAATAACTATCTCCTTATTTGATTTTAATGATTTGATGGCATTTCTCTCTATCTTTGTTAGATTGTTTTTCTTATTTTTCTTTGGATCTAGTTTTTCTAACTTTTCTAAATCTTTCTTCACTAAATCCATAAATGTAGTGATCCAATGTCCCTTCAGATGTTGGGGAAAAAATGTAGACTTCTTTTTAAAAGATTTAACTGGATTATTTTCCCCCTTATCTTTTTTGAAAATTTTTTTAAGCGTCAGGCCCCTAATGAACTTTTGGAGCCCTATATACATATCAAAAGTGTCTCCCCTTTCTGTGGGAGCGAATTTAAGACCCTTCCCCAAAACCTTTTCCTCCCCCTCCGAAAGGGTATATTTGCTTAGGTTAAAAATCTTAACCTCCTCCCTATTTATTTTCGGTAATTTTCCCTTTTTTGTTTTTAAGGATGGTATAAGGCATTGGATAATTGCTCTTTCTCATTGATGAGATTAATTCTAGAAGAACGAAAAGGAGAACTAAAAGAATTAGAAACGGAGATTGAGGAATTACAGTCATTAATTTCCCCCTGTAGAGAGTTAGAAGAAGTAAAAATAATGGAAGAGAAAATAGTATACAAATTGAAAAAAAGGGAAAAAATTATAGTTGAGAAAAAATCAAAAAAATACAAAAGAGACAAAATCGATTATATTACAGGAACACAATATGTTAACTTGGAAGAGGATAGAAAGATCAAAGGTTTAGACAAAGAAGACTTTAGAACACTAATACAACTCCAAAAAAATTTAAATTCTTCATGCGAATCGTTAGAGATTTCTCAGAATGAGGAAGAAAATGAAGTGGAGGAGGATAGGAAAAAAGAAGAGAAGGATATAACTACTGTAAGAAAAATCAATAATAAAAGCAGGAAACAAAGGAAAAAGAGTAATAACCAAAACTCTATAACTAGTACTAATAATAATAATAACAACAATAAGAAAAAAATTGATAAAGAAAAACAGATTCCTATTTCATCAAAGGGAAGAGAAGACAATAAAAATAATGGAAAGGAGGATGATGTTAGGAAGGAAAGGAGGGAAAGGACTAAAAGTAGAGGAAGGAATCATTCGAGGAGAGGTTCACGTCAAAATTCAAGGCACAGATCAAGAGAAGGGAGAAATAGGACTCCACAACATAGACGAGAAGAACATAGAAGTGATAGGAGATCTAATGATAGGGAATACAAAAGGGGAAGAACCCTAGAAAGAGATAGAAGATCTTCGAGGTATAGTAAAGAGAGATACCATAGAAATGAAAATCGTCACCGTCATTACTCCAATAGAAGGGAAGAGAGGGTATTTAGAAGGTCACAAGAAAGAAGGGAATACCCGAGATCACCAGATAGAAGGAGGAGTGAACATAGAAGATTATATAGAAATGAGGAATATAGAAGGGATGACTACTATAGAGAAAATGACCGGACAAGAATAGAGAAAGAGAGAGCGAGGTTACTACAAGATCAGGACTATCGTGGAAGGGATGAAAGGCATTTTTTAGGGCAGAACCCCCACCCCCTAAGATAAGTAAGAAGAAGGGGGAAAAGAGGAGGGAAATCATTAAGGAAATTAAAAACAAAAAAGGGAAAATTACCGAAAATAAATAGGGAGGAGGTTAAGATTTTCAACCTAAGTAAATATACCCTTTCGGAGGGGGAGGAAAAGGTTTTGGGGAAGGGTCTTAAATTCGCTCCCACAGAAAGGGGAGACACTTTTGATATGTATATAGGGCTCCAAAAGTTCATTAGGGGCCTGACGCTTAAAAAAATTTTCAAAAAAGATAAGGGGGAAAATAATCCAGTTAAATCTTTTAAAAAGAAGTCTACATTTTTTCCCCAACATCTGAAGGGACATTGGATCACTACATTTATGGATTTAGTGAAGAAAGATTTAGAAAAGTTAGAAAAGCTAGATCCAAAGAAAAATAAGAAAAACAATCTAACAAAGATAGAGAGAAATGCCATCAAATCATTAAAATCAAATAAGGAGATAGTTATTAGGTCTTCGGATAAAGGAGGAAGTATAGTGATCCAAGATAAAGATAATTATGACAAAGAGTGTTACAGACAGCTGAATGACACAAAGATCTATAAGAAATTAAAAGGAGACCCCAGTAAAAGAATAATACAGGATCTAAACCATTGGATAGAGGCATTACACAAGGAAGGAGTCCTTTCAGATTCAGAAAAAGGTTTCTTGATGAAAGAATGCCCAGATACCCCAGTATTCTACACCCTGCCCAAGGTCCACAAATCAATGACCGACCCCCCGGGTAGACCTATTGTTTCAGGGGTCAATTCGGTGACAGCCAATCTCTCAGAAATGATAGATTCTTTGTTACAACCCCTGATGAAAAACATCAAGGCCTACCTAAAGGATACAGGACATTTTATAAGAACCTTGGGATCATTTAAAGGAGATTTTTCCCACATAGTGACAGCGGACGTAAGTTCGCTGTACACTATAATCGATCATGAGGTAGGAATTGGGGCAATAGAATGGGCATTGATCAAAAGTGATTTGGAAGAAGGAAAAAAGAAATTTATTGTAGAAGGTATCAGATTAATCCTTAAGAATAATTTTTTCTGGTTCAACGGAGATTTCTTCTTACAACAAACTGGGACAGCTATGGGGACCAAATTTGCCCCCTGCTACGCTAATTTGTTTATGGCGTGGTGGGAGGAGCAGATTGTGGAAAAACATCCCCTAGCACAGAAACATCTGAAATTATATAGACGTTATATAGACGACGTCTTTATAATATGGAATGGCCCTGAAGAAGAACTGAGAATCTTCTGTGAGGAATTAAACACTAATACTTTAAATATACATCTAGATTTTAAAATAGAAATTATGGAAATCAATTTCTTGGATCTTATTATTTCAAGGGAAGGAAACATTTTAAAGACACGTAATTTTAGGAAACCTACAGATGCTAATGCATTTATTCCCAAAGAGAGTAGTCATCACCCTAATTGGCTGAATTCTATTCCTTTCAGCCAATTTATAAGGGTGAGAAGAAATTGTACGGACAAAGTTACCTTTGTGGTACAAGGGAAAGAATTGGAGGAAAGGTTCGAGAGAAAAGGATATGATAAAAATGAGGTAAAATTGGCAATGGAAAAAGCAAAAAAGAAAAAAAGAAGTCTTTTACTTAAAGAAAAAAAGAACAAAAACAAATATAGGAGTAGGGAGGAAGTAGCCATAATTACCCAATTTAATAAGAACTATAGAGAAATGGAAAAGATCTTTTCCAAGCATTGGGACCTACTCAAAAACGATAAAGAACTTGAGGGAATAATAGGAGAAAGACCAAGATTTTTGTATAAAAAGGCTAGAAATTTAAAAAACCTCATAGTAAGAAGTGTGACATCCGAACCGAAACAAGTAACAACTATTCAGAAAAACAAAGGTTTTTTCCGTTGTGGAAACTGCTTGGTTTGTAAAAATGTTAAAATGGGGTCTTCAAGAATTATGTCCTATGTGAATCCAAGAACAGGGGAGCTATATGAGATAAAAGATTTCATCACGTGTGACACAAGAAATTGTGTCTACTTGATGGAATGCACCTGTTCAAAGATTTACATAGGAAGATCCACAAGAAAATTGAAAGAAAGGTGGAGAGAACACCTCAATAACATCAGGAAGGGTACATTATCCCATCCCCTTTCTCAGCATTTTAAAGAAGAGCATGCATGCAACGTAAAAGAGATAAAATCATTAATTGGGATAAAAAAGGTAGATGGGAGTTGGAGGAACAACAAGAAGCAAGAAGATTTGGCCAAAAAGGAGATGGAACTGATTTTTAGACTAGGTGCATTACATCCTGTAGGTTTAAATAATCAATTCGAATTAAAATGGTTTTTAACTTAAAAGTTAACTTATCAATTTAAGGACGAAAACACTATCACTTTAAGGAGTTGGAGAGGAGATTTTTTTCGCTTTTTCGTTTGTAAAGGATTTTTTCGTTTGGAAATAATTTTTGAAGACACTGTCACTTTAAGAAAATAATAAGAGGTCTCATTGAATGATCTTTATTTAATATTTATTTAATATTATTACTTCAAGCAATACACACAGTAAGAAGTAATATAATATTTGGTTTAGATATGACACTTTATATAATGAAGCTTTTTTAGTTTTTTAGTTATTTAGTTATTTGGATTGGAATTTATAAGAAGACACTGTCACTTTAAGAAAAAGAAATGCACACTGTCACTTTAAGAAATTTTAGAAATTAAGTTATGCATTTTATAATGTTTGGGATAATGGTTAAACATGACACCAATAGGATTTTAGTCACTATTTGATTACAACAAGATATATTATTTATAAATATCAGGAAGAAATTCATCTGTAAAAAGATAAACCTAAGTATGAGATGTCACATTGTGGAGAAGGTTTTTATTATCCTTTTGTATCAGATCTTTTGTTTCAAGTCTTCGGCTCTAGATGTCCACGATATGTTGGTTTGTTATAAGGATTTAAGATCAGTAGGTACTTTACCTTTATATTGTGTTCACATATTAACTACACAGCGCAAATAAGGTTATTATTTTTTGCATTCTATATTTGTGAACCGTTTGGGAATCTCAGAGGGTTCTGTTATCTTAGGGGTATTGGTGGTACTCCATCTAATTAGCCTTTGCTGCAGTGGTAGTGGGGAGCGCAACACAGGAGGTTTGTGTATTTTACCAGATTTCCTGAGCAGACACAAAGTTCAGTATTTAGAATGGCAGCTCAACGACAAGATCTTCAAACAGAATCTACACAAGTGGGGGCAACCCAAGATAGACCTAACGGCGTCGAAACACAACAAAAAGGTAAAGAAGTACAATTCAAGGTACAAAGATCCTCAGGCTTGAGCGAGAGATGCTCTATCAGTCCCATGGAATTTCCAGCTGGCCTTTATATTTGCACCGATGGTGATGATTCCTGAGGAAACTGGAAAGGGAACCAACAATGGTAATCGCTATCTTGCCCTATTGACCAAGCAGGCCATGGTTCCACAAGCTGATACAACTGTCAGTAGACCAGCCATGAACATTGCCAGTGGAAGTAGGTCTACTGACCCAAGGACAAATAGTTCGTCCAAGCCCAGCTTCTCTCAGTCTGACAGCTTGGCTGTTATAAGGGCGTCTCTAGAACATGGAGGGTTCTCAAATAAGGTAATACAAACTCTATTATCTGCAAGGAAAAGGTCAACTTTATTAATTTACCACAGAATATGGAAAAGTTCTGTTTTTGGGCAAAAGGGTAAGGATTTAAGGACCCAAACATTAACGTTATCTGCAAGAAGGACTGGACAAGAACTTAGCCACGAGTATGTTAAAAGTTCAGGTATCATCGTTATTGGCAATCCTGGACACGGATTTGGCAAAAGATAAGTACATAATGAGGTTTTTCCAGTCAGAAGGAAAAAAAATCTTAGGGTTAAGAAACCCTATCGCTCCATGGGACCTTAATATGGTACTGGACGTTTTTACAGCACCTCCCTTTGAACCATTGGAAGAATCACAACTTACATGGAATGTAGCTGGAGGACTGGTTTGACTGGAGGAATGGTCAAGAGTGTGGCAACTGCAGTTTAATGCCAAAAAATGCAAAATCATGCACTTAGGACATAAAAACCCAAAGGCTCAATATTTCCTTAATGGCATTACATTAGAATCTACCGAGGAGGAAAGGGATCTAGGAGTCATTATTTCCAGTAACTTAAAGGTAGCCAATCAATGTAACAAAGCAATGAAAAAGGCAAGTCAGATGCTTGGTTGCATAGGGAGAGGAATTAGTAGCAGAAAGAGAGAAGTAGTGATGCCCCTTTATAAATCATTGGTACGCCCTCACCTAGAATACTGCGTTCAGTTCTGGAGGCCATATCTCCAGAAAGACATAAATACATTAGAGACTGTGCAAAGAAGAGCAACTAAAATAGTCCATGGCCTTTGTAACAAATCATACCAAGAAAGGCTAGAGGAACTAAACATGTATAGCTTGGAGCAGAGAAGGGAGAGGGGGGACATGATAGCAGCTTTCAAATACATCAAGGGTTGTGACCAGCTAGAGGAGGGTACCATTTTTCAAAAGAAGAGGTGTAATAGAACACGAGGGCATGGATACAAACTGGAGGGTGGTAGATTCAAAGGAAATGTGCGGAAAAATTACTTCACTGAAAGGGTGATAGATAAATGGAATATTCTCCCATCTGAGGTGGTTGAGGCCAATACAGTAGAACAATTTAAACATGCTTGGGATAAATATAAGGGTATCCTAAATTGAAACCCAAATTGAGGGTAAATAGGGTCTAGGGTCAGTATATTTTTCAATAAACAAATGGGCAGACTAGATGGGCCATGTGGCTCTTATCTGCCGTCACTTTCTATGTTTCTATGTAGCCTTCTCAGTGGCTATAACGTCAGCAAGAAGGGTATCCGAACTGCAGGTACCATGGGCAGAACCCCCCTTTATTCATTTCTTTGAAAACAAAGTAGTCCTGCGCACTATTCCTACCTTTCTTCCAAGGGTAGTATTTTCCTTTCATCTAAACCAAGAAATCATATTACTTTCGCTATGCTCCAACCCAAAGAATGAGAAGGAGGCGAAATTCCATTCATTGGACTTGGTGGGGACGTTAAAGATCTACATCAACAGGACAACAACTATCAGGAAGACAAAGTAACTCTTTGTGTTAACAGAAGGCAGGAATAAGGGGGTTCTGGCATCAAAATCTTCTATTGCATGCTGGCTCAGATCCTGCATAGCTGAAGTGTACAAAGTAAGAGCAATCGGAATTCCCAAATACTTAAGGGCACACTCAACACACTCTATGGCAACTTCATGGGCAGAAAAAGAAGCAGCCTCTACGGAAGAACTTTGCAAGGCAGCAGGCTGGTCTTCCGCCCATACTTTTGTTAAACATTATAAAATAAATGTGTTAGCCTCTGCAGATGCTAGATTTGGAAGGCACATCCTTGCTATAGTAAAGTAATCCTAGCTTTAATTCAGTGTTAATTTACGTTGGTTTAGTAAAATTTTGTTTATTATTATTGGTCAGCCCTCCCAGGGTATATATAACTGCTTGGGTATGACCCACGTGTTAGATATGTCATGGGGAGAAGGAGGAAAGCACAGATTATTACCTGGTAATATGGTTTCCTCAACTCCTTCATGTCAGCCAAGTATTGTGTTTGTTTGGTGTTATGTTATCCTGTCTACATAATTTTTAGCTAAGTAAAGAGTAAGACACAAAGGCAGGGGAGGATGATCTTTTATATA
>WWET01008389.1:0-11041 GCA_011038615.1 Limnodynastes dumerilii | reverse complement strand
CCCCCCCCTGTTTTTCTCTCCATACTACGGGACACTTGCCAAAACACCCAAGCTATCTGGTTCTAGCCTTGATTATTATTACTGTGGACAATTACTGTCTTTCTGGACACTGTCAGGCTAAACACTGTCACGCTACAGGACAGTCTGCGAGAACACTTAAGACATCTGGTCCTAACCTTGGACATTATTGTGGACAATTATTGTTTCCCTCTTGGTCATTATTGTGATCCAACACTGTAAACATAATATACACCCCCCATTTCTTGATAGCTAGCAATCCATTTAAACTCCAGACCAATACTAGAACATTTTTCACCCCACCTATTTGGTGATTGTAGCGCTGTTGTCTATATACTTGCCTTTGCTTTTAGTGCCTTTGCCCTGTGCTTCGTGCCATTGATTCCGAGTGTCCCATATGCCTAGTTCCTGCTCATTGCCCTCCAGTGTTTCTGCCTCTTTATTTCTTAACACTGTGTGTACTCCTTCCCTGCCTTCCCATCATCTCTCCTGTGTGACTGGTGGTTTTGGATACCTTGGATCTGTGGGGATCTAGGTGAGAGTGCGGATGCTGAGCGCTCTGTGCCTGCAGCTAAAAAAACTTATCTCCTATGGTAGTGATACCGTCCTACCGTGCTATATTGTATCTGGGGGTAGACATACAAAGGTATATCAGGTTGGGGATGTTTGATCAGCGCTGGTGATGTCCTTTTTATAGGTGATTAAAGTGTCATTTAACCTTTGAAATGAAGTAATGCCAATTTTTAGTAAAAACAAATAATTTATTAAGCTGACAAATAGAAGTTTTCCGTGAGCATAAAGATAAAAGAAATATATATAAGGCAATAATTCCAAAACAAAGTCTCTAGTGATTTGAACTAAGGCAGTTGGAATATCTGTGTAGTACACTTTCTGGTTGCAGTTGCTCACACTGTAACAGTTCAAATGTTTTAAAAATGCAGTGGCTGGGAAACAATGTTGCAGAACGTTTGATTTAGTTGTACTTTTCGTAAGAATGGCTCTGCTCCAGTTTTTTTACCCAGCCTAAGAATGTTGTATAGGTAAGATGATGAGGGAAAAGACAGGTACTATGGGTGCGTTACGATTTTGCAGTATCACATCGGTAGTTGGTACGGTGTGATACTGTTGAGGTGATAGTAGTTAGTTGGAGTGTTTAGAATGGCAGTGTGAGTTGCACACCCGTGTTCTGTTATCTCTCTGGTGGTACAGTTCAAGTTTTTAATCTCTGACCCGTATCACACTGTTTGTCAAACGATGTGATACATTTATCAGAAAGTCTAAACAGATCTCTTATGCATATGATGATAGGGTCTTGAATGACTCACATTTGTGATGAAACGTCCGATGGTTGGTACTAAAGCCTTAGTACTTGTAGATTCCTTTCTTTTATTCACCGTGTCCATCTCCCTCGTACACCAGTGTTGGCGCCAAATCAGAATGGACGCGTCTTCTTTTATCTTCTGCAGCGCTTGCTGCGTTCTTTATCTTTGGTGCTGTAGGCAATGTTGATATGATCCTGTTGAACTAGAACCAGTTCCTGCAGTCTTGTGGCACTAAATATCGTAGCCTTGATTCCGCGGTAATGGTTCTTTGGGTGATAGAAGCCGATGCTTCTCTCCGTTGCTTAGTCGCTATCTGAAGTTAGGACTAATAAGGCAGGCAGTACAAAGAGGTGTCCCAACGCGTTTCGGCTCAAATCAAGCCTTTCTCAATGGTCTCTGGTACTGCTGCTGTACTCCTGCCTTTTTATTGGAAAAATAAGACTCCTTCTTCTGATCTTCCCAAGGGGTTTTGGTGTGATGGTTTTTTACTTTCACATGGGAAAATCTGATGTTAGAAAAAAGTGTGTCCCAGTTAGTAGCAAGAGGGGTGGTATTACAGTAGACTGGAATCACAAAGTGTGTTCCAGTATATATTGGGACTTCTAGGTGCATGATGGCAATTTGGGGACTAAGGTCATATTTATGGTAATTTTCCCCTCAAGTAGAGATCATCAGTGCATATGTGGCAGGTTGATTTATTTTGAGTGTTTTTGCAATAATAGGTTACCCTTGTGGACTTTTTTTAATCTCTCATATAAATGTCTGGATGATATTTCTGTTTTATTAGTGCATAGGGTGACATAATGCATGTGGTTTTTTGGACCTCTGTGACATATTTTGCATGGAGATTGTCCAGGGTGTGGACATAAAGCAGGTATATGGTGGGATTTTGGTGGGGGTGGGGAGGGGATGGTTCTTTGGGCTTCAGAGGAACCATTTGATTTCAAAATCGGTATTGAGTCCCACTGGCGCTAACGTGTCCAGTTTGTAAATCCATTCCATCTCTGCTCTTGCCAGATTCTCCCCTTTATCTTCTTTCCTCCAATGGCTCTCCACTTTTTCTATGCCTATGATGTTTAATATGGACGCCACCGAACATTTATGCTCTGCCTTGAAGTGTGCAGGTATCGAGTGACTCTCCATTCCCTTCCTGATGTTTCTTATATGCTCTCAAAAGATATATATTGCATGTGTCGGCGCTTCAGATAAAAAACTCCAACAACCCTGCAGCTGTCAATCAAAAGTGGGCCATCCCCACTAGTTTCCAAAATAGGATATAACAAAGTAAAGAAAGGTGAGACAGCGCTAAATGTCGTTAGATATAATACAAGTTGTGACTATAGATTCAACTGCGGTGGCTGAAATAAATCAATGAATTATATTACATTATAAATAATGTAAATATAAATTACATTTCTTATATGCTCTGCCCATCTTGTTTTGAGTGCTCTTGAGGTCCTTCCCACATATTGTTTGCCACATTGGCACTTGAATAGATATACAACATTAGTGGAGTTGCAAGTTATGAATTGATGTATTTTAAACACTACTTTAGTAGAATTGGATTTGAAGCTGTTAGTTTTGCTATCCTGGTGGGTGTGTGTTTTACATACATGGCAAAGTCCACACCTGTAAAAGCCCTTAGATACTGTTTTGCTCTGTACTACGGGCTCCTTCCTGAATTCACTTCGAGTTAGTGGTTTTCCTAAATTATCAGCTTTTTTGTAGATAAATTTAGGGGCTGGTGGTAGGATTCCTGTGAGTACTGGGTCTTTAAGTAGGATGTGCCAGTATTTTTTCACGAGTTTTTCCATTGTTTTATGTTGAGCTGTATATTGGGTGATGAAAGGGACTGATGGCGATTTAGATTTTTGGGGATTTTGGTTCTGAAGGATGTTATTTCTTTCCATCTTTTTGATTTCCACAATGTTTTGGTTGAGTGATTCTTCTTTATATCCCTTTACGAGAAACAAGTGTTTTATCATTTCAGCCTGTTTTTGGAATTCATTTGTTTCGGTGCAGTTGCGCCTCAGGCATTGCAGCTGGCTTTTAGGTATTCCTCTTAGCCAATTGTCATGATGGCAGCTTTCTTTATGGATAAAAGAATTACTGTCCATTGGTTTACTGAAGTTCTTGACCTTGAATTTTTCTTCTTCCATATATATAGTGAGGTCAAGGAAATTCACCTTTTTATCACTGATGTCAAAAGTCAAGGTGATGTTTTTATCATTGTCATTAAGGAAGGTGCAGAAGTCTGTTAGGTCCTCTTTGGTTCCAGTCCATATCATGAGGATGTCATCTATATATCTCATGTAGGTGAGGATGTGTGGGAGCCATTTGTGGCTTTTCCAGATGAATTCCTCTTCCCAGGCAGCCATAAAGAGGTTTGTGAAGGATGGCGCAATGATGAGATTGGTGGGGTTGGATTTTAGTTTCTCATAGGTGTTGGAGTCTCCTAATTGGCGCAAGACTTCCTCCCTTGTCTGCCGGTTTGATGATGATTTCTTTATTCTTCTTCAATGTCTACAGTGCCTTTTTCTCTTTTATAGTCATGTTGTTTTTTATTTTTTTGGATTTTTTGTTTTTATTAAGTTTCCTGATTTCTTTTGTGATGATTCTTTCGAAAGTTTCGATGAAACATCCTTTGCTGTGTGTTGGAAAGAAAGTAGATTTTGTTTTCCATTTGTGGGGTTCTTCTCCTGTTGTGGTGTCCTATATGGGATCTTTCAGTGCAAAAATCTTTTTAGAGTGATTCTTCTGACAAATTTCTTCATGTCTACGAATATGTTGAAAGGATCCAACATCAAGGTGGGGGCATATTTAACTCCTTTCTTGAGTACTTGTTCTTCATTTTTGTTTAGCTGGTAGTCGCTGAGATTGTAGATTTTGGTTGTTTCTAACTGTTTAGACTGGATTCTTCGTTTTTGTGATGCTTTTTTCTTCATCTTGTTCTTGTTAAGTGTGTTTCTGTATTTTCTTCTTTTGTTCAAATCACCCCCCCGTTTTCCACTTTTCTTTTTTGTGGTGGTGGGCGTTAGCTTTTCTTGTTCTTGTGTGGGCTCCTGTGAAAAACCTGGTCTCTGTTGGTACTGTATTGGGGGTCATGTCTGTTCTCCCTGTAGTCGTCAGGGTATCTTCTTTCTCTGTTTCTCTAATTTGTGCTGTCATGATAAGGGCAGTGTTGTTCATGTGTCTGGGAGTGAGGGGTTTGATCTTTCCCGTTATGTTTTTCTCTGTGTTGATGGTGTCTGTTTTGCTGTTGGTCCTGGTGGTGTCGTGAGGGAACATCGTTGTTCCTCTTTCTATAGTTTCTGTTGTTGTCTTCCCTCTGGGGATAATCTTCGCCCCTCTGATGATGTGTAGAGTGTGCTCTTTTGTGGTATTCTCTATGATCTCTGTTGTTATCTTCTCTTTGGGTTCCTTCTTCGTATCTGTAGTCTCTGTTCTTTCCTTCTCTAAATGTTTCTTCTTCATGCCTGTGATGAGAGTGCCTTCTTTGTCTTGAATTTTGTTCCCATTCTCTTTGGTCTCTACTACTCCCTTCTCCTGGGTCTGTTTTATTCTGTCTGTGTACTGTCTGTGTCCTTTGGTTGGAGTTGTCATTTTTTTGCAGAATCATCTTTCTTTGATCTTAATTCGTATTCTTTGATTTGTTGATTTGAACAAAAGAAGAAAATACAGAAACACACTTAACAAGAACAAGAAGAAGAAAAAAGCATCACAAAAATGAGGAATTCAGTCTAAACAGTTAGAAACAACCAGAATCTACAATCTCAGCGACTACTAGCTAGACAAATATGAAGAACAAGTATCAAGACAGGACTTAAATATGCCCCCGCCTTGATGTTGGATCCTTTCAACATATTCGTAGACATAAAGAAATTTGTCAGAAGAGTCACTCTAAAAAGATTTTTTGCACTGAAAGATCCCATAGAGGACACCACAACAGGAGAAGAAGAACCCCACAAATGGAAAACAAAATCTACTTTCTTTCCAACACACAGCAAAGGATGTTTCATCGAAACTTTCGAAAGAATCATCACAAAAGAAATCAGGAAACTTAATAAAAATAAAAACAAAAAAATAAAAAAAAATAAAAAACATGACTATAAAGGAGAAAAAGGCACTGAAGACATTGAAGAAGAATAAAGAAATCATCATCAAACCGGCAGACAATGGAGGGGGCCTAGTAGTGATGAGCGTACAAAAATACCGGGAGGAAGTCTTGCGCCAATTAGGAGACTCCAACACCTATGAGAAACTAAAATCCAACCCAACTAATCTCATCATGAAAAAATACACCACCCTGGTAGACCAACACCTTAGAAATGGAGCAATCGGGGAAAAAGAGGCAACATTACTGGAAATCACCGCCCTTGTCATCCCTGTGATATACATACTACCTAAAATCCACAAGGATCAAGAAAAGCCGCCAGGGAGACCTATTGTCGCAGGGATAGACCCCCTAACCTCTAAACTGTCAGAAATGGTGGACTTTTGGCTTCAGCCCCTGGTACTCAAAACTAAGGCCTATACTAAGGACACCCTAGCAGTGATCAATAAACTTGAAAACCTACAGTGGCAAGAAGGAACATTGATGGTAACGGCCGATGTTTCTTCTTTGTACACCATCATAGGACATTAGGAGGAAGTATATGCAGTTAACCTCTTCCTGAACAAGGAAAACCCCAGCCTCAATAATTTTATTATGGAAGGGATCATTTTTATCCTACAAAATAACTATTTCTTTTTTGAGGATGCATACTATATGCAAAAAAGAGGAACAGCGATGGGCACAAAATTTGCGCCATCCTATGCAAACCTCTTTATGGCTGCCTGGGAAGAGGAATTCATCTGGAAAAGCCACAAATGGCTCCCACACATCCTCACCTACATGAGATATATAGATGACATCCTCATGATATGGACTGGAACCAAAGAGGACCTAACAGACTTCTACACCTTCCTTAATGACAATGATAAAAACATCACCTTGACTTTTGACATCAGTGATAAAAAGGTGAATTTCCTTGACATCACTATATATATGGAAGAACAAAAATTCAAGGTCAAGAACTTCAGTAAACCAACGGACAGTAATTCTTTTATCCATAAAGAAAGCTGCCATCATGACAACTGGCTAAGAGGAATACCTAAAAGCCAGCTGCAACGCCTGAGGCGCAACTGCACCAAAACAAATGAATTCCAAAAACAGGCTGAAATGATGAAACACTCGTCTCTCGTAAAGGGATATAAAGAAGAATCACTCAACCAAAACATTGAGGAAATCAAAAAGATGGAAAGAAATAACATCCTTCAGAACCAAAATCCCAAAAAATCAAAATCACCATCAGTCCCTTTCATCACCCAATATACAGCTCAACATAAAACAATGGAAAAACTTGTGAAAAAATACTGGCACATCCTACTTAAAGACCCAGTACTCACAGGAATCCTACCACCAGTTAAAGACCCAGTACTCACAGGAATCCTACCACCAGCCCCTAAATTTATCTACAAAAAAGCTGACAATTTAGGAAAACCACTAACTCGAAGTGAATTCAGGAAGGAGCCCGTAGTACAGAGCAAAACAGTATCTAAGGGCTTTTACAGGTGTGGACTTTGCCATGTATGTAAAACACACACCCACCAGGATAGCAAAACTAACAGCTTCAAATCCAATTCTACTAAAGAAGTGTTTAAAATACATCAATTCATAACTTGCAACTCCACCAACGTTGTATATCTATTCGAGTGCCAATGTGGCAAACAATATGTGGGAAGGACCTCAAGAGCACTCAAAACAAGATGGGCAGAGCATATAAGAAACATCAGGATGGGGGAGTCACTCGATACCTGCACACTTCAAGACAGAGCATAAATGTTCGGTGACGTCCATATTAAACATCATAGGCATAGAAAAAGTGGAGAGCCATTGGAGGAAAGAAGATAAAGAGGAGAATCTGGCAAGAGCAGAGATGGAATGGATTTACAAACTGGACACGTTAGCGCCAGTGGGACTCAATACCGATTTTGAAATCAAATGGTTCCTCTGAAGCCCAAAGAACCATCCCCTCCCCACCCCCACCAAAATCCCACCATATACCTGCTTTATGTCCACACCCTGGACAATCTCCATGCAAAATATGTCACAGAGGTCCAAAAAACCACATGCATTATGTCACCCTATGCACTAATAAAACAGAAATATCATCCAGACATTTATATGAGAGATTAAAAAAAGTCCACAAGGGTAACCTATTATTGCAAAAACACTCAAAATAAATCAACCTGCCACATATGCACTGATGATCTCTACTTGAGGGGAAAATTACCATAAATATGACCTTAGTCCCCAAATTGCCATCATGCACCTAGAAGTCCCAATATATACTGGAACACACTTTGTGATTACAGTCTACTGTAATTCCACTGCTCTTGCTAGTCCCTACTAACTGGGACACACTTTTTTCTAACATCAGATTTTCCCATGTGAATGTAAAAAACCATCACACCAAAACCTCTCCCCCCCTTGTGAAGATCAGGAGGAGCAGTACCAGAGACCATGGAGAAAGGCTTGTTTTGAGCCGAAACGCGTTTGGACACCTCTTTGTACTGCCTGCCTTTAGTCCTAACTTCAGATAGCGACTAAGCAACGGAGAGAAGCATCTGATTCTATCACCCACAGAACCATTACCGCGGAATCAAGGCTACGATATTTAGTGCCACAAGACTGCAGGAACTGGTTCTAGTTCAACAGGATCATATCAACATTGCCTACAGCACCAAAGATAAAGAACGCAGCAAGCGCTGCAGAAGATAAAAGAAGACGCGTCCATTCTGATTTGGCGCCGACACTGGTGCACGAGGGAGACAGACACAGTGAATAAAAGAAAGGAATCTACAAGTACTAAGGCTTTAATACCAACCATCGGACGTTTCATCACAAATGTGAGTCATTCAAGACCCTATTATCATATGCATAAGAGATCTGTTTAGACTTTCTGATAAATCTATCACATCGTTTGACAAACAGTGTGATACGGGGCAGAGATTAAAAATTTTAACTGTAACACCAGAGAGATAACAGAACACGGGTGTGCAACTCACACTGCCATTCTAAACACTCCAACTAACTACTATCACCTCAACAGTATCACACCGAACCAACTACCGATGTGATACTGCAAAATCGTAACGCACCCATAGTACCTGTCTTTTCCCTCATCATCTTACCTATACAACATTCTTAGGCTGGGTAAAAAAACTGGAGCGGAGTCATTCTTACGAAAAGTACAACTAAATCAAACGTTCTGCAACATTGTTTCCCAGCCACTGAATTTTTAAAACATTTGAACTGTTACAGTGTGAGCAACTGCAACCAGAAAGTGTACTACACAGATATTCCAACTGCCTTAGTTCAAATCACTAGAGACTTTGTTTTGGAATTATTGCCTTATATATATTTTATCTTTATGCTCACGGAAAGCTTCTATTTGTCAGCTTAATAAAGTTTTTGTTAATCTCCTGTGTGACTGTTTGTGTCCCCTCCGGGGGTCCTCGATCGAGTGGTGTTGTGTGAGCCCCATTGTCTGTCCTGTCCATCCACGTCATCCAGTAGCTCGCTACCGTCCGCGTCTCTGTTCCGTGTTCTTCATTGTTTGTTTCAGGTCAGTCCCTTCTAACTCTGACTACTACTGCTTCCTGCTCGCTCTTTTCTGTACTTCGCCTTGGTTTCCATCTTGGTCTTCATTCTTCTTTCCCAGGCGTTGCCTCTGGGGACCGCGACCTGCTAGTTTTCTTGCAGCCCAGGCTATCCCCACCATTAGGGGCTCTAATAAAGACCAGATTCTAGTTAGACTCCGCATCCTGGTTGTGGCATCCGTCTCTCTTAACGTTATCATTGCCTCAAGTTATGGATTGCCTCAAGATTTAACAGGTTAAATTTGTATAGCACAAGATATCTCCAATAGATACCAACCCATATTTTTTAACTGGGTCTTGTTGATTAAGCATATCACAAGCTCTGTCAATATTTGATGTACTCACATCTTGCTCATGTGCACCATACTCCCCCCAATGTAACTAACTGCCATACATTTGTGACTTACCATCTTGCTATTTTTACCTTATTCAGGTGTGTAAAACGATTAGTAGACAAAAAATCCATCAGACAAAATGGGCAAAACAAAGTTAACCTCCCTCTAGATCCCAAAATAACTACTTCTCTCCCAACCTACTCATTGACCAGAGTTTGGAGGCCATGCAAACAAGCATTGCCTCCCTAGTGTCACATCCGTACACTACTGACAAGCGAGTAACTGGCTTGGAACAACGTGTAAGTGATATGGAGGACAGCGCTATTTCCACACAAAATATTATTTTTTCACAAGAAAATACAATCACTGCTCTGCTTGATTAGGTCGATGACCTGGAAAACTGGCATAGGTCCCGATAGCGATCCTCTCACAGCGTTCCTCTCTCCATGGTAACGGCACTGCCAGACCACACATGTGGATGTGCCGGCAATAGAGATCTTTTCCTGCAGCGGTCCATATTAGGTGCCCTGATCAAAGTAACAGTGAGTGATCCAGGACCTCTTATTTGACTGCTCTGATGTATGATTCTACTTCAATAAAGTGTTGAAACTTGACCAGTAGACCGGACTGATTATATTAATTAAGTGCTATACAAAGGACCATGCACCATGAGATCCTTTTCTCTATTATAGGGAGAGGAGCTGGAGTTGCATTGAAGAAAGTTGTCTTGGCATTTGTCTCTTTTCTGATATTAACTAACCATTAGGCATTCTTTGCAAGACCCATGGAGGTTGTACAGCCCGACTGAGCATTCTTATACATTTTAGTCACAAGTACACAAAATGTTTTCCAGAATAGATTATTATTTATGTCTCATCAACTATTCACTTAAGTTAAAAATGCATCCATAGAGAGATATCCTTATTTCAGATCACACCCAATATCCATTACCATCTCATCCTCCCCACCCTTCCAAAATTGTCTCCCATGGAGGTTCCCCTTATATTTACATAATTCAGAGAAAATCCGCTAATATGTAGGCTATAACTAGCTAAATAATGCTGTTGATAACATTAAGCACTGGGAGGAGCACATCCTTTTTGGCGTACAGTTATGTGGGGTCCCGTAATTTTTTTCTTGCTGAAAGAGGAGTGAGTACATGACAAAATATAATGGATTATTAAAAACAATGCAAGCAGCTTTGCATCTCTACATAGCAAACTGTGAAAGGGTCTCCCTCCACAATAGTCACAATGGGTGTGACTTAAGACCCTATAAAAACAGATACACAGACAATCATCTCTCTCACTCCCCCTATCCCTCTCTCTCTTCCTCTCTCTCTCTCCCTCTCCCTCCCTCAACAATATTCTGATACACACTGTATCATTTACCAAACTGTTTAGTCTTATACGTCATGCTTTTTAGATTCATAAATTACAAATATTTAAATAAAACTGTCCTGCTTTTTCTTTCAATCTTTAAACATGGAGGATCTGAATGCCTTAAGCCATGTGGGATCTATATGGTCAATACCTAATTTTACTCCCTTTGTTTCACCTTGGGTCTGGACACATTGCTCACCTTGGGCTTTTGTCTTACCTGATCCCACATGTAGACACCTTTCATTATGGCCTGATTAACTTTCATGTTTTCCATATATAT
>WWET01008388.1:28437-38749 GCA_011038615.1 Limnodynastes dumerilii | reverse complement strand
CATCCTGCAGCTTTGCATATCTCCGAAATTGATGCTGCTTCCTTTTCAGCCCATGATGTGGACATGGCCCTGGTTGAATGGGCTTTAATACCTATAGGTAGTGTTGCTCCTTTTGACTCATAAGCTTTACATATACAAGTCTTTATCCACCTGGCTAAGGTACTCTTAGAAGCTGGGCTTCCCTTTCTTACTCCTTCTGGCAGAATAAATAAATGGTCCGACTTTCTGAAATCAGCAGTTCTCTGCAAATAGATAGTTAAGGCCCTAACTAGATCTAAGTTATGAAACTTCCGTTCCAACTGATTTTTTGGATTAGGGCATAGTGATGGTAATGTAATCTCTTGATTTAAATGGAATTTAGACACTACCTTCGGAAGAAAGATGGGATTAGTCCTCAAGACTAATTAGCCAGGCAGAAAATTTAAATAAGGCTCCTTAGCCTATAAGGCTTGCATTTCAGAGACCCGCCTAGCAGATGTTATTGCGACCAAAAATATCACTTTATAGTTGAGTAGTTTTATATCAATCTCGGATAACGGTTCAAAAGGCGAACACGTGAGAGCATCTAGGACCAAGTTCAAGTCCCAAGGAGGAACTGGGTTCCTAATAGGGGATCTCAGTCTTTTTGCTGCCTGCAAGAATCTAACCACATACTTGTTAGAAGCAAGATCTTTGTCTAACATAGCACTTAGTGCCGAAATTTGTACTTTTAAAGTGCTGACTGCTAGTCCTTTCTCCCGGCCTGTCTGCAGAAACTCTAGGATGTTAGGTATACTTGCATCTAAATGTCCAGATCTTTCTTGCCAGTAAGATAAAGTTCTCCAGATTCTCCAATATGTTTTACAAGTTGTACCCTTTCTCGCTTTGAGCAGAGTTTCCGTGACTTTAGAAGAAAAGCCTTGGTTAATTAAGTTTGACCTCTCAGTAGCCAGGCCGTCAGTTTGTAATAGCCTGGATCCGGATGGAGCAGCTGCCCCTGACCTAGTAGGTCTGGTATGTTGGGTAGTGTCCATGGCCCATCTATTGCTATTTGTAGCACCTTTGGGAACCACGGCCTTCTCGGCCAGAAAGGTAGAATTGCTATTACTGTTATGCCTTCGTTCTCTATTTTCCGCAGTACTCGTGGGATCATGGTGACAGGTGGAAAGATGTATGCAATTTTGAAGTCCCATGGTACTCCCAGCGCATCCATAGCCAGTGCCTGGGGATCCTTGTATCTGGAGTAGTAAGTCTTTACCTGCTTGTTTTGGGAAGAGGCCATGAGATCTATCTGTGGCTCTCCCCATTTGCCTACTAGGTGAAGAAAGACTTCTCTGTTCAGCTGCCATTCCGATTGGTTCAGTGCATGACGACTGAGAAAGTCCGCTTGCACATTGTCCTTGCCTGCAATGTATATCGATTTGATGTCTAGCAGATGTTTTTCCGCCCATGTCATCAATTGCTTTGTTTCTAATGCAAGTGTGGAGCTTTTTGTCCCTCCTTGCCTGTTTATATATGACACAACTGACTTGTTGTCTGTTTAAATGGTGACGGGACAACCTTCTATCGATGTTTGTAGACGTTTGAGAGCTTGTAAGACCGCCTTCATCTCCTTCAAGTTGGAGTGTTCCTGAAGTACCCTCCTGGGCCAGGATCCTTGAATCATTATCTGATTGCAGACGGCCCCCCAACCTGAGGCGCTTGCGTCCGTTGTTACTACCACTGGTAGTACCGGTCGAAATGACTTGCCTGATGTCAACCTTTTTTCGTCCTTCCACCAATTGAGGGATTTCTTTACTTCTGATGACAGCTTGATTTTTTGCCGCTTGTCCTTGGGATCCTTGTTCCACTGTAGTAAGTAACACATTTGTAGTGGGCGCATATGTGCCCTTGCCCAGGGTATAACTTCTAAGGCTGCGGACATTAATCCCAATACCTTTGTGCAGTCTTGAGCTTGCGTTTGTTGTTTGTTCTGCAGCCTCTTTACATAAAGAATTAGTTTTGAGACTCTTTCCTTTGTCAAGCTTACTGTCATAAGGTCCGTATTTATTTGTACACCTAAGTACTTTATGCATGTGGTAGGAGTAAGATGACTCTTCTCCATATTTATGACCCATCCGTGAACTTCCAGCGTATGAATGACTCTTTCTGTAAAACGCTGAGTTTGAGCTTGAGAATCCGCCGATATCAAAAGGTCGTCCAGATATGGCCAAATTGGTATGCCTCTTAATCTTAATATCTCTATTAAAACTATAAGTACTTGCTAAAATTGGGATATGTAGGTACGCGTCTTTGAGGTCGATGGTTGTCATGACTCCATTTTGAACGATTGCACTTTTATAAATCTGTTTAGACCCCGAAGGTCCAATATTGTGCGATAACCTCCACTTGCTTTTTCCACAATAAAGAAGTGGGAGTAAACTCCCTGAAATCTTTCTTGCTCCGGAACTTCCACCACAACCTGTTGTAATATCATGGTTGATAGACTGTCCTTCAGAGCTAAATATTCTTCCCTGATCTGTGGAGTTGGTGATTCTGTGAAGTATGGAAACGGTTGTGTCACGAACTCTATTTTGTATCCTTGTGAAATAATGTCCAGGACCCATCTGTCCTTGATAGAGTTCTCCCAGATGTTGTAGTATCTCGCAAGTCTTCCTCCAACTGTATCCTTCTGTCTGACCACCAGGGTATCATTGTGCCATGTACTTAAGATTGGACCTAATGTCCTTACCTTTGTCCACGAAAATTGGCCCTGGATCCAAATTGTTGTCCCCTTCTGTAGACTCTGCCAGGCCGGTACTGCTTCGCTTCCCTGTAATCCATGAAGCCACCTCTAGCTGGTCGGTTCTGAAAAGTTTTTCTAGGCTTTTCTTGAGGGAGCCAGGTAGATTTTCCTCCTGACGACTTTGAGATTATTTCGTCCAGGTTGGTGCCGAACAAGAAGTCCCCCAGAAATGGTAATACCAACAGTTTATTCTTTGATTGGGTATCCGCCAGCCACGGCTTCAACCACAAAGCTCTCCTCACTACAGCCGATGTTGCTCCGGCCCTGGCTGCTATTTTGACCGAGTCTACTGAGGCTTGGCACAAAAATTCCATAGCCAATTGGATATTCTGGACTTGTTTCAACAATTACTCTCTTCTGACTCCTTCCACAATGTCTGACTCTAATGATCCACACCAACTTCTTACCACTCTAGATGTAATAGCAGTGGCTGCTGCTGTTTTCAAAGACGCAAACCAACCTCCATCTTCTTCTTCATCGCGTCTCTGAATGCAGAAACATCGTCCAGTGGAAGAGTTGTTTTCTTAGACAACCTTGCGACGGCTGGATCAACTTTTGGAGACTCCTCCCATTTTCTTGTATCCTTGAGAGAAAAGGGATAGGATTTACTTAATCTGTTAGTGGAAGACAAACGTTTGTCTGGTTACTTCCATTCTTCCAGTACCATTTGTTTAAGCGCTTGAGACAAAGGAAAAACTCTCCCTTTTTTCTTTGTCTCTTCAAACAAGAGTTCTTTCAGGTTAGACTCCTGTTTATCTTCGTCTAGTTTCAGCGATTTATAAATTAATTTTAACAGGCTATCCACCAGTTCAGGATCAAAATTGTCATCCTGCTGAGATTTGGTATGATCTGATTCATACGGTGTGTCTGACAAGCACTCTCCTTGTTCAATTTCAGAGTCAGAAGCATCACTGACAATCGGCCTAGGTCTTTTTAGGGAAAAGCTCAGCAAGTCCTCCTTAGTAACAAAGGTATACACTAAAGATTCCCTTACTAATCTAGCAATTTCCAAGACTTGCGATGATGGAATAGTTTTTTCTTTACCTCTACAATCTTTACAGGTTAGACCTTTATCAGTTTCAGCTAATTGTGCGTCACAAAGCGAACATTTTGCTAGGTGTTTCTTCTTGTGTTTAGCTTTTAAAGAGGTATCCTTGCTTGTTTCGGATCTGTAGAAACATAATAACCTCTATCACTAACTAACTAATTGAAGAAACAACTTAATAAGAGACAGGCTTACCCTGACTTTCTTGGCTGTGGTCGCTCAGAATTGGTAGTATTAACAGACATGCTGAACTTGTAATAACAGTGTAGCAAGAATCGTGGGAGAATAATAACTGGAATCAAAGAAATAGTTCCAGATTAAATAATGCACTACAACACAGGTAAAATGAATAGTAGTAAATACCTTAATCCAGATAAGTCAGGAAAAAAAAGTTTTATTCCTCCTGGAGTCCTAGTGGAATGATGCAAGCAGCTTCCAATGAGACTCTGAGTCATGTGTGCAGCCTGGATTTAAATGTCGCCTCTGGGTAACGTCAAAAGGCGCTGTTTCCCGCTTTGGTAATGCCAGGCTACAAGAAAATGGCGGCACCCATAAACGGGGACCGCCTCACCGCATGGTGTGTACTCCTTGCGCGCCCTCGGTAATATAGGGGCGGGCAGAGGGAGTTCGCGCGCTCCCACACGCTGCAGAGGCCAGCCGACACCTCAGTCCCAGCCTGCATGCAGAAGCATTGGCTGGGAACGTAAGAACTACCGTCAGAGACCCAGGTAAGCTAACTAACTCCACACAGGAAAAAGAAGACACAGGGAACCGGAGGTGGGCGTCCTCTTATACCACCGGTGTCTTCTCTTTTCCTGTGTGGCTCCAGTGGGGGAATTGATACCCATAAGTGTGCTGACAGGATGGGGCAGAGGAAATGCAGAGAAAATTAACCTGCAGCTGGGAGAAAATCAGACACACAGAACTGGTAAGAAATTAACACACACTCTGCCAGAATGAACCTGCAGAGTGTAACACTGTGCCAGCCACCATCTGCCCCCAATTGCCAGTGCCAGCCTCCATCTGCCCCCTATTGCCAGTGCCAGCCTCCATCTTCCCCCAATTGCCAATGCTTGCCTCCATGTCTGCCCCCAAATACCAGTGCCAGCCTGCATCTGCCCTTATTGCCACTGCATGTCTGTCCCCTATTGCAAATGCCTGTCTCCATGTCTGCCCCCAAATACAAATGCCAGCTTCCTTCTGTCCCTTATTGCCATTGCCTGCCTCCATGTCTGCCCCCTATTGTCAGGGCCAGTCTCTATATGCCCCCTATTGCCAGTGCCTGCCTGCATGTCTGCCCCCAGTGCATATGCCTGCCTCCATGTCTGCCCCCAAATGCCAGTACCAGCCTCCTTCTGCCCCTTATTGCCAGGGCCTGCCTCCATGTCTGTCCCCTATTGCCAGCCTCAATCTGCCCCCTATTGCCAGTGCCAGCCTCCAATGTGATCTCTACCCCCAATTGACAGCCTCCATCTGCCTCCCATTGACAGTACCAGCCTTCACCTGCCCCCTTGTTATGGCTGTTAGTCTCCCTGGTCCTTTCACTATCTGTATCCCTCAACAGCTATCCACAGCCCATGCAGATAGGACAAGCAAAGCATAGGGTAGGGGCCCCCAGGCCACTCACCAGTCCAGAGCAGGGCAGTGGTAGCAGGGGAGACATGCTGGATACTGGCTGAAGACATTGACACTCAGGAACTCTGCAGAGGTGATTTCCTCCTCTACCAGATCGTCACAGCGCCACCAGCTGGACAACTGGCTAATTGCAGTTCAAATAAATGAAAAAAAAAATTCTCTGCTTATCGGGACAAACAAGACAACGGGAGGAACAGTGGGACAGTGCACTGAAATCGGGACTGTCCTGCGGAAATCGGGACAGTTGGGAGGTATGGTGGGCAGCACAGATAGGAGGCCTGGGACTATGTCGGGCCCCCTCTCTGTCCAGGCCCGGGACACTAGGCCCGGCTGTCCCCCTCTGATGGCGGCCCTACATATAGGGCTGGATCCAGACTTAAGTAAGTGCTTGAAATTAGTTACTCCTGGGCTAAACCGTACAGGAGCCCTTTTAGCTAGTACAGACCATGAAAAGACAATATTGTATCTGCTAAATAGGTACAGTTGGAGGGTATGGTAACATATAATGCCAATGGTGGTTAAGGCGTGTGTGTATGTATGTATGTATGTATGTGTGTATGTATACCCCAGAAATTCAGACCCCCGCACACTTTCTGTACATGTGGGGGGGGGGTCTGTAATTAAGCATGTAAGAGAGGCGTAAACCCCCGGTCACTTCATTCTGATAGGCAGAGTTCTTACGATTATGCCAGCCCCAAAGGCTTATTAGCTTGGCAAATATTGCCTCCATTACACGGTTTTGTCATTCAGAAGGCAAACTCTGCCGTGTCTCCATAAGGACCGGGTATTTGGTGGTGATGTGAAAGGGGTTTTAGAGTGCAGCCCAGAGTGTAGGCTATTGTCACAGATCCCTGGGCGACACAAACTACAATGGAAAACTATTATCATCCAATTATTTTTTTTTTTCCTTTTTTTTTTTTAAAAACTCTTTATTTATTGTCCTCAAGTGTACCAATAACATCCAAAGTCAATGCAGTTTCATTGCTTATTAACAGACATCAAATAAATTGTATATATATACCATACAACAAGGATTGAGATCATTATTCATTATCCTTACAAACATTATTAAGGAAGTGTAACACAATGACTTAGTCCATCAGGGTTCATGTCTGAACCGTTTGTTTTCCTGCAATTGTGCTTCTTTTCTTCAAAGCTCTAAAATTAGAAATGCAATCAGTAAATCAATAACATTTACAGTGCTATTTGTTATTTGGCTTTGGGCTTGGGGATGGGGGGAGATCAACCCTCCAATCTCTAGATTATGTCATCTATGGGGGGGTTTTCCACCATCACCCTTGCTAAGTACCAAGAGGTATCTTTAAAACCTGCATGGACCTGGCGCTGTATATCCAATATATAATAAAGGAATAGTACCAGCGCTTCTGTTGGGTAGACCACGTGGGTGCTATTAGTAATTAGTGAACATATCCCAGAAGCTATAGAGGAGATACTCCTTAAAAATACAAACTGAAAAACACAATAAGCGCTTGGGAACGGGATTCACTAATATTTTAAAAGTCATTAATTACAAAACATCATAAAATATAAAAAATACACTGTCAGTTACATCATTATTGGATCATTCACTCAACTCCCTCTCTCATCCTTTAACCCTAGCTGCCTAATCAACAGCTGTGGTTCATTTTAGGGTAACTTACAGTGTATTTTTTATATTTTATGATGTTTTGTAATTAATGACTATTAAAATATTAGTGAATCCCATTCCCAAACGCTTATTGTGTTTTTCAGTTTATATCCAATATATGCCAATATAGGGCTCCCAGGTATCAAAAAAGTGTACACAAAACACACAGTGGGGAATACAATACCAATTAAGGCTAATTCCCCTGGGGGTATACCAAGTGCACCCTCAATATATCAGAACAACGTTACTTCCTCTTAAAACAATATTACTTTATTAATGCATCATTAAAAACAACATAAGGGCGAAATAGAAACAAAACATGCCATGCATAACATTGTATCCTCCTGTAGTTGTAATCAATAGCTGAAATAATGTCCACTTAGTATTGACAGGCAGGAGCAATTCATATAAGGCATTGAAAGGGGGGAAAACGGAGCTCACTATGCTACAGGTAATCAGGGAAACCCTCATCCACAACTTTAGTGTCCGCAAGGACACACTTCACTCTTCCGAGTAGTATCTCTCCCTACTCTACCTTATACACGAGCAGCATTCCCCAAATACAGCAAAGACATCCGACAGCTATGAACGGGTGAAGGTCTCTTTTGGTAAACTCCGGTCACGAGGTACAGGATAGGAGGAGCTGTCGGGCCACACCACCCGACGCGCGTTTCGCCCACAAGGCTTTGTCAAGGGTGAAGGTGGACGGGTCCTGGTGCGTCTAATTATAGTCAGCAGCGGCCAATCACCACAGTCTGGCAACGGGCGCACCCAGGATACTGAATAAGAAATAAAAAATTGTTAAAATACAGAGTTTATTACAGGTATGAGAGGTTCATGAAGTCCCTGGATAATAAACAGGTATACTAGTATACTAATTCTCTGATTATCAGACAGTATCCCAAACAGAGCCCACTCAGGTGTAAAAGGTACAAATGTAGTTTGCTTCTGCATGGCGCTTAAACTTTAACCAAAAATGCTGTATCACCGGACATTCCCACAGACAATGGTATAGCCCAGCATCATTTGTTTGGCATTTTGAACATACCTGGGTAGTCCCAAGTCCCATTGCAAATCGCCTACATGGCGAGATGTAACCTCTGTGGAACACATTGAGATTCAGTTCCTGGTACGTAGAAGATGGTAAAAATTTTCGCGTTTGAGTAAGTGCTTCCAGGAGGGCTGTCATAGTGAGATTAGGAAACTGGGGAAGCCATTGGGAAAGACCGGATTTTATTTTAGTATGGTCTAGATCTTCAATAAGAAAGCGATAATGGGAGGAAATGTCTTTCCTTTTAGGGGGAAGGAGGGAGAGCAACGTGCCTAGCTGATTGGCCCAATCCGCGTCCGAAAATGTACTGGTAAGTCTGTATATAGTGTTTAGATTGCATAAAACGGGAATGCTTGTATCTATGCCAACTTTTCTCCTGCTTCCACAAAGGTCAATGCTCTTCTCTGTGACCTGTTTATGAGGTGCCCGATACAACTAATACCTCTTATTCTCCATACATTAAAGGGGTAGGCAGCACCCAACTGAAAATCTGGATTTTAATAAGTGGAGAATGCGCATTTAAGTTACTTAAGTTATTAAGTCTACGTCGGAGTATATGCCACATTTTCTGCGTGGTCCATAACAATGGTGTTAGGGTGAGACGTACTGAAACACCAGGATACGAATGCTATCTTTGGGTGGTCTTCGCCAGGGCCCCTGATGGTGGGGATGGACCCCAAGAAGTAGGTCGCTACCCCTGGAGTACAAGTGTGTAGGAACGGAAGTAGATACACCCTGGTGTGGTAGAATGTAAGACAGTCACTCAAACCAGTCAAAAGACAGAAACAGAGAACTGGCTAGTTAGGTACAGCATAGGCAGGTACTATGTACCGTAGGGGGATACAGGTTTGCTGTATGCTATGGAGCGCTGGCGCCTAACAAATGGATTGTCTACAATATGTGTTGTAACTTCTTTATCAAACTGGTGCAAGAAAAATTTTAAGTCTACCCCGTCCAAAAACTCCTTCTTCAAGGTGGTGCAAGTATATATTTCTGTGTCCTGAAGCCAATCTCTATGGTAGCGTAAACCAGCTGCTAACCCATAATCCACTACATTTGGAAAATTAATGCCTCCATTCTCCTTAGGTGTTGGAGCTTTCTCAAACTTATGCTAGGCCTACTGCCGTTCCAGATAAATTTCCTGAAAAGGGCATTAATGTGCTGAGCATCGGATTTGGTTAATAAACCAGGTAGGGTTTAAAGGGGATAAAGTATCTTGGGAAAGGATACAATTTTTAATAAGTCTGCACGTCCCAAGTAGGGCAAAGATGTTCCTAATTCTTAATTTCGCGGGCAAACTCTGTAATGACCGTTTTAATGTTTAAAGATGTTTGGGCAGGGCAACCCCCAGATATTTAATATTTTTCCGCTCCCATTGTATTGGGATGGGATAAGGACAAACTACAGCAAGCTTCAGATATAATGCTACTGATTTCTGTTTATTAATGCAAAATCCTGAAATTTTCCCAAAATCTTCTATTTTAAGCAGGATTTCAGTAAGGGAGTGTTGTGCATTTGAGCTGTCGCTTTTAACCTCCTTCCCCCCTATTCTAACACCCTGGAAAGAAGACCATGTCTGCAAAATCCTCAATAGTGGGTCGATAGCCAGGTTGAACAGCAGCGGCGACAGTGGACAGCCCTTTCTAGTCCCCCGATGCATTGAGATTTTTGTACCCTTTCTCCCATTGATTAACAATTAAGTAGTGGGTTTTGTATAGAGGTTGCAAATAAAAGGTATAATGTCTTGGCCAAAATTTCTAGACTCTAACACTGCGAACAAATGTGGCCACAGCACTGTATCAAATGCTTTCTGAGTGTCTAAACTCAGAAGCATATTTTGAGTTGTTGAAGTTTGAGCCGAGGCCGCCACTGCCACTACAGCTGCCCTAACTCCCTGCACTAAATGTTGCCCCTTAACAAAACCAAGTTGATGATTTGTTAAAATTTTAGGTAAGATTGATTGCAGACGCGCTGCCATTATTTTAGCCATCCATTTGTAATATGTATTTAATAGACTGATAGGGTGATAAGATTTAATGTTTTTTGTATCTTTATTTGGTTTAGGACTGAGAACCGTATAGGCTTCACTGAAATCTGGGTATGGTTTACTGTTTCTATGTCCCCCAGCGTCCCTACGTTCAGGTTAGTGCAGGTGGGCGGGGGGAGGTA
>WWET01008388.1:15511-26118 GCA_011038615.1 Limnodynastes dumerilii | reverse complement strand
GGTTAGGTGTTTGAAGGATGGGGGAGACAAGAGCATGTTTAAAGGGGGAGAGGAAGAAGCCCGAGGAGAGGGATAAGTTAAAGAGGTGAGCAAGATGCGAGCAGGTGGAGGGAGAGAGAGACCGGAGAAGATTAGAGGGGATGGGATTAAGTGGGCACGTTGATGGAGGGGATGACAGGAGAAGTGAGTGGATTTCTTCTGCAGAGGTATGGATGAAGGGAGACATTGGTGGGGGATTAGGGATATAAAAAAAAGAAAGAAACCACAGCGCTTAAATAGATTCACCAGTTTTGAATGAGGCACTCTGCGACCGAGCAAAATAAAATAAAAGCAATATTTAATAAGTAAATATGAAATATAGACAAACTAAAACAAACACATAAAACACAATATAAACAATATCAACTGTGCACTCAAGATCAAGGAAAAAAGCACAAAGGCACAAGGCAAAGAGAGAGCAAGAAGACTGGCACAGAAACACAGAGAGACTATAACCAGCACCTTCTGTAGGTGCTGGAGGCTATTTAAATGCACCCTGGCCAATGAAAACAGTGCAGAGTGCGCGCCAACGGAAGGAACAGGGTTACCGCGGCAACCAGGGCGCTTGTGGAAGGGAGCCGACAGGTTTAGCAAAAGAGCATCTGCGTTGCCCTGGCAACGTCAGACGCACGGCGCCGGAAGACAGGGGAAGGCTGGAGATCGTGCGCCCAGGGAGCAGAACAGAGCCCAAGCCTGGGGAGGAGCCTGACTGCGAGGGAGAAGACGCAGAAGAGATATGAGGAGAGAGAAGGGACCGGAGACCAGCGGTCGGCACCTGGCATAGCCGGTGCCTTCTGACAATTACACACACAACTTACACACATGGGAGTCTGTGACTGGAAGAACGATGGAATTTTGTCGTACAACACAATCTAAAACTATTCACAGATCCTCCAACATGACCCATTCCATAGGTACAAAATGCTCTTTTTCTAAATTTCCACCTGTTTCCAAAATTTCCAAATGTTTACTATGGTAACCATATAAATAAATGGAAGCACTTAAGAGTAGATATAAAAAGTTTTTTATTATACCAAATAGAGAATAAAAATGAATATCATTACAATAAAACACTCCATTGCAATAGATACTGTACCATCAATGTCAAAAAGTTATGCCACAAGGCAATAAGTTGTACAATAGACACACTATAAATCTGAGTAGTAATGATCACTCTAATAAGAAACTAACTAGAGTCAATAGGTTATATGTTAGTAATGCAAAAAATAACCAGTTGAAAATATTATAAATCCAACTTGTGATAACAAATAGTCCTGGAAAAAAGAAGAAAAAAATTCCCAAATCCTGTATTGGGTGATGAAAAAATATATAAATAAATACATGGTAAGTGATGTTTGAAAAGGTATAAAGTCACAGTTCCACCAAAAATGGCAGATATCAATGTTGGGATAATCAATCCATAGAGACAAATAGAAGATGCTAATGCTTGTAAAACAGATTATAATACTGACTGGACCTTGAGTCATGGAGGATTCACAGGTGGATCTCTAGTGATGTATAGCCATGCCATGGAATAGCTCAGCGGTGAGGATGGAATTTTGAGCCGTGCAAACAGATAGATGAACCCACACTGTTATATTTCTCCGTAATGCGGTCAGATAAACGGGCAGTGGCAAGCTGCGATCCAGATGGTGTGACGGCCATTAATGATATTAATTTTTTATTCTCTATTTGGTATAATAAAAAAATCTTTATATCTACTCTAGGTGCTTCCAGTTATTTATATTGTTTCCTTTTTTGGACTAGTCATCCCAGGTTAGCAGCTTGAGGTGATATATATAGAGCAGCTACTTTCATTTAATTTATTTTATGTTTAATTTATATTTCACACTGCATATCGTTTTTTTTTACTTTAAGGGCGCTGAACAATATTCTCAATCGAGTATTGTTTTTTCTTTTTACTAAGGAAAATATTATTTACAAACATCAGGTCATTTATTAAAGCCAAGTGAGTGACAGTTGAAAGCTCAGAAGGAGTGTTTCATACATAATGGTATGGGTCATGTTGGGAGGTTTGTATTCATATGAAGACCAATGTACGTACCTAACATATTACATTTGGTAATGTACAAAGATTTTAATGGCAAAAAAAATGAAAAACTATATTATAAATGCCGTCTTTCATTTATGCACCTGAGTCAGATTGTTTTAGATTTAATTAAACTAGTAAAGAGGAATAGTGGAAATGTTTCCCACAACAACCAATCAAATTATTGCTTTCATTTACCTAAGCAAATGATCAATAATGTTATCTAGCATCTAAATGGTTGCTAGGTTGCTATGGGCAACATCTCCATTACTGTACAGGCCAGTGATGTCACAATGACTGCAGGTTGGTGATGTCACATAACCCCTCTTTATAGTAGCCAGAGGTTGGCCAGTGAGACTCACACAGTTTTGTGGATTGTTCAGAGTAAGTTGATTGAATCAATTTGCTTCATTTCTCTATTTCTCTATTGTGAACCCAATTAATTTCTGTATTAGTTAAAAAACTAAAATAAACAACATCTGAGAGGCCGCGCGGCCCAACGTGTGGCACCAGCTATGGCAGCACCAAGGTAAGAGGAATAATAGTATTAGAGTTTTGAAAATTCTAAAGTATATCCTGATTTATATATTTTTATTTATTTTATTTACAAGCAGTGACATTTAGTCATCTACAAAGCTATTTATTCTAAGATATTTGTTTACTTCCATTTTTACACTATTAGGGTTGATTTGTTTATACATTGTACTGTACTTCTATTGCAAATTATATTTAAAATATTATCATTTTGAAAGACTGTTACAGATCCTTGGGCGACACACACTACAATGGATCACTATTATCGCCCCCTTCTTCTCTTGCTCCACTACAACCCTTCCCACAATGCAAATTGTTCCCTAAGGACTTTTTATTTTTCATCCTCTTTATTTAAGGATAGGGCTGATAAGAGTATTACGGGACACATAGTTTTACATATGTCTCTCCACCAGTCCCTACATTATCTCCTTTCCTCTACAAATTTAAACTGAGACTCCTTACCTTCACACATACAGAAAATACTCAATCACCCCTCTTAACTTTCTAATGTACCTGCTTTACCCTTCACATGCCATTCTGACATTAACCATGACCTTACACACTTATTACACATACAACTTACACACATAGGAGACTGTGACTGGAAGAACGATGAAAATTGCTTTGTATAACATGATCTAAAACTATTCACAGACCATCCAACATGAACTATCCCATAGGTACAAAATGATCTCTTTCTAAATTTCCAACTGTCAGTTACTATGGTAACCACCCCGGAGGAGGAAAATATTTTTTAAACGTAATTTATTAAAACCAAGTGAGTGACAGATGGAAGCTCAGAAGGAGAGTGTTTCATATATAATGGAATGAGTCATGTTGGTTTCTTTGTTCATATAGGACTGATGTACACACCTAAGATGTTACATTTGGTAATGTAGAAAGACTTTATGGCAACAATATATACTATAACATGATTAAGAGGTAATGTCTATACTGGAACATGATTAAGAGGGAATGGGTATACTATAACATGATTAATATGGAACGTCTATACTGTAACATGATTAAGAGGGAATGTCTATACTGGAACATGATTAAGAGGGATTTAGTCACATCACTACAGCTGATGTATCAAACCACATTGACCACATATTCTATGAATATTTCCACTCCACTAGCACTGCCAACAACTTTCAGACAGATTGCATGCAAGCTTACATTTGTGGGAGCTGTCATTTTTATTGAGTTATTATATATATATATAAGGGAATGTTTATACTGTAACATTATTAAGAGGGAATGTCTACACTGTAACATGATTAAGAGGAATTGTCTACACTGTAACATGATTAATATGGAACAATTATATATATTATTATATAACAATTCTACAATTTTTATATACAATTAAATAAATTGTCAATTTTAGAGAGTTGCAACCTTCATGTATTTACATTTATTTTTATTTCCATTTTTTTCAATTATTGTATCTCATTTAACATTTAGCGCTGTAGTTTGTTACAGATTTTGATATAATATTTAAGGAGATCGCACTTCTCCTTCAAAATGCTGCTTTATCTTATTGTGAACAATACCTTTTTTTTAAAAATAACTTTGAAGTTATACTATTTTAGGTACATTCTTTTAATTATTAAATAGTTTTTTTTAAATAATTGTTTAGACCAGGGGTTCTCAACCTTTTTTGGGTGAGTACCAGTTACCTGTTAAAGAATGAAGTCGAGTACCATCTTCAGAATTGCAGCAAAAATGAGCATTGCGCATGCTCAGAACCGGGAGTGCTCTCAGACGTATGGGCGCAAGGCTGCCCATATGTCTGTGTGCGACTAAGTGTACTCTGCGACACTGGAACTTAACGTTCCACTATATTTAAATGAGAAAAGGGAAGTTTTTCTCATTTAAATAGTTGCAGTAGCAGGGAAAAGTCCCTGCAATTACGAGCTATGTTTCCACCATCTCAGAGATAGTGGAAATCTACAGCACAGGTTATTCACATAGAAAATTACCCATGTGCTTAGTTTGAAATTAAAAAAAAAAGGTATGCTTATTTAATACATATTAAAATAATTTAATCTTAACTTAATTTTTGATTACTTTTATTTTATTTTGTATTTTATTTTTTGGTACTTGTTTATTATTGCTGCCCCTTGCTGAATGCCCCCTGCTGGACGGCGTCGACAGCGTCGGTTTACGTAACTTGCGTAGTGGTTTTTTTTTTCACATGCAGTGTATTCTTTCGGCTCCCTGTGGATTACAAAAACAGGATTATTATTTAGAAGACATGAAGATTGTCAGGATTTGTCAAGAAAGGTAAGAATGCCACTTACCTTTTAAGAGAGAGGCGACCAGATGTCCGCAATGCCTTGCAAGATGGCATCAAAGGGGTTTTCGGCTCCCAGACTTTTCCTCCACATGAACTCTGCAAGGTACGACTGAAGGTGGTGGCAAGCAGTCCCCCTTTGCTTCTTGTTCCTCCATTTAGCAGAGCCCCACATTCTTTCTACGTATGTACACCTGTTGATGGATCTATAAAGTTGTATTTATGGTTGACAGTGGCATGGGTGTAGCCTGCTTTTTCCAGCTCCTCGGTGCTATAGCCACGCCAGCAATCGGAATAAATATGAGAGCCATCCTCAATGTTTGCCACGATGCTTGCCATGAGTGTGCCAGCCTCTCTGTTGGGGACCTGAAATAGAAAGCAGGCACCACTTTCTCTGCTTCCTTCCAAAGACCCATTGTTGGGGCAAAAGCCTGCCAACATTACTCTTTCTCCTGACAAACAGACTCTCGTCAATTTCTACTATTTGCCCAGGACCCCCTATTTTTCTTTGGGGTTGACGCATGAGTTGCAGTGAGCACACTTCACGCATGTAATTGTTCCAGTTGACAGTGCTATTTTGGCCAATATTCAGCTGCTTGTCACACCACTTTATGGATGTCAGCTCCTCTGCCCAGCAATATATAAACCTCAGGGCTGTTAAAAACCTGCAAACCATGAAACCAGTTGTCAGCCCTGACACTTTTTTTTTTCTTGCACATTTTAGTGTTACAGCGCCACATATTGTTACTGACATATAAGGTCATGTCATGGCCATTGACACACTTCCTGTGCCTAGGCCAAATGCCTCTTTCTTGGAAAAAGGCAAATGCCTCTTCCTCACTCTGTGGAAAGTTAAATATAGTTAGCATTTTTGGGAGGTTTTTGGGACAGAAACAGAACAGACAGGACTGACTGACTGACTAGATTTATTTGGCACTGACAGAACTGGCTGACTAGATTTCACATTTGGCGCTCTCCAAAAAACAGTAAAATCCTGCGCTCGCGCTCCATCCATCCGGCGCTCACGAGGCAGCGCCGAATAGCAGGTATGCGTATAGCAGGTGTGCGCTAATAGCGTAGCGACGGAGCCCGCAATAATATACAAGTCTTTGAGAAAGGGTGGATCACACCTGAAACGCGTCAGGCGGCACCGACAGCAGTTCGCATTGCAGTGACTAATGGTGTGAGGAGGACGGCGGCGGCATAGGAGATTCCGGAGCTCCCGTTACATCTTGTCCAGCCAGTACCCTTCACTTCATCTGACCTGCGGAGAGACTTTTTTCTTACCAAGGGAAGTTCCCATGCGAGACTGTGTTGTTTTGTTTTTTACTGTTTTAATTAATTATTTATTTGGATTAATAAACTGTCTTTTTACTTATCCCATCCCTTTTTCTCCTATATTGTTTCAAAGGGAAACCTTTCATCAGGGATCTGGGAGAGCTTCATTTTGAATTGTATGGACTGTGAGCCATTACCGCTGTCATTAGCTGGTTTAAATAGCTTTTTTTCTTTTCCAACACCCGCTAGAGTGATTGCAGCGCTTGTCTCACCCACTATTATCATTTACTTGTCTATTCT
This sequence comes from Limnodynastes dumerilii, assembly GCA_011038615.1. Classification (NCBI taxonomy): domain Eukaryota; kingdom Metazoa; phylum Chordata; class Amphibia; order Anura; family Limnodynastidae; genus Limnodynastes; species Limnodynastes dumerilii. The sequence goes on along the minus strand of WWET01008388.1, from coordinate 19,618 downwards.
TTAGGGGACCCCCTGCTGGGACCAATAATCGTTGTAGTGTATGGCCAGCTTTACATGAGTCAGGTGCTGTCCAGAACTTATTTCTCCACAGTAAGGTGCAATAAAGTGCTATAAATATATTTAAAAAATGTTAAAGGTACATAAACTACAGGCAATGCCAGAGAATATGTATAAATAAATCGATAAAAGGTAGGCATACTGGGCACCTTCAAAATTATTTTCAGAGTTATTTAGTGGGGATATAATGGTTAGCTTAATGATAAACTATTTCACGTATTCAGAAAAAAGTGCATTCAGTGCAAATAAAGTGCAATAATAATTATCCCATTTAACCAGTTAGCATAAAATAAAAAATAATGTTATGTTCAGTATACCCACCTTTTATTAATTTATTAATTTATTTATATATATATATTCTCCGGAATTGTATGTACTGAAAATATTATTTATATACCTTTAGCATGTTTTTTTTTATATTTATAGCACTTTATTGCATCTTATTGTTGAGAAATAAGTTCTAAAAAACGCTTACCTCACAAATCCAGGCTGTCACAAGGGGGAGCAGAGGAGCGGGAGAACGTCCTCAGCGTCCAGCCAGGGAAAGTCAGAAGAAACACTCGCAAGAGTAAGCCTTACTCTCACAGAGTGTTGAAGATATCCGCTGGCTGGATGCTGAAATGTTGTTTAGTGTGACAAGGCTTAAACTGATCTTTACTGACAGGGGGCCTGATCCAGACCTACGCCCGCCGTCGCTAGGACTGGCATTAAACAACATTACAGCGTTCCAGAGGACCGTTGTGGCTGCCTGCCGCGTACCACCTGACAGAGGTACCATGCGCTGAGAACCCCTGCTTTAGACTGAGGAGCGCTTGTTCATATCATTTTTTTGTTGCATTTCTAGTACACGATATACCTCCTATAAAGCAGTCTTCTCTATACAATGTCCCTGGCTCCAGACAGAGAGCTATGATAGCTGGGGACAAACCATTCATATTACCGGCGTTCCCTGTCCTTACAGCTGATCATCCAGGACCGGATCCAGATTTAATAACGGCAGGGCACTTACGCATGCAAGGTGCGTAAGTGACCTGCCTTCACTGGAGGGGCACATGTGCCCTCCAGATGTTACGCTAGGGTTACTATAGTAACTTTGTTCCGTCTGAGCCCATTTCCGTGGGGGGAAGCATTTAAATTGTACAGTATGGGAAGGTGCTCCCACACTGCAGCGGATCAGCGGACAAACCATGTTGATTTCCATGTCATATTTCATCTATTGCAAACATTATTAGGGTTGAGATGTGATGTTTCCTGGCCCAAGTCTAAATAACAGTGTAATAGTAAAGCTGGTCAGTATCTGTGTGCAGTAAGCAATTCAAAGAAATTTACCTGCATGCAAAAAAAAAAATTAAATTGAGTCAACCTAAAATCAACATGGTATTGCACAGGTGTAACTTTCCTCTCTTAATTTCAAGCTCCTTATTAAGTCTGGATGCAGCCCATAGTGTGTAGCCAGCTTACAGTATATATATATATGTGCTCAGACTAATCCCACTGCAGGAGACATTACAGGGCAATAATATGTGCATCACTGATAGGCCCGTCACAGCTATGTGCTAATATGTGTTCTTTTGATTAGCTGCTAGTGGAATATACAACGCTACTGGCATGTTGCATCTTAACACCTATGTTTTTATATACAGGACCATCATCCTCGGCTCCAGCACCTCCACCTCCCAGGCGTAGGGATCGGAGCCCGGGCTCTGAGGGGGAAGAACCCAGGACAAAAAAACAAAAAAATTTAAAATATTGTCACCTGCACCTCCCCATCCAGCTGTACCCCTGTATACCATACAGCTGTAATACCATCTAGCTGTACCCCTGTATAACATCCAGCTCTAATATCATCTAGCTGTAACCCTGGATACCATCCAGCTCTAACAACATCTAGCTGTACCCCTGTATACCATACAACTCTAATACCATTTATCTGTACCCCTGTATACCATCCAGCTCTAATATCATCTAGCTGTACCCCTGAAAACCATCCAGCTCTAAAACCATCTAGCTGTACCCCTGAATACCATCCAGCTGTAAAACCATCTAGCTGTACCCCTTGTATACCATCTAGCTGTAATAACATCTAGCTGTACCCCTTGTATACCATCCAGCTCTAAAGCCATCTAGCTGTATCCCTTGTATACCATTCAGCTCAAATAACATCTAGCTGTACCCCTGTATACCATCCAGCTCTAATATCATATAGGTGTACCCCTGTATACCATCCAGCTCTAATACAATCAAGCTGTACCCCTGTATACCATCCAGCTATAACATCTATCTGTACCCCTGTATACCATCCAGCTCAAATAACATCTAGCTGTACCCCTGTATACCATGCAGCTCTAATAACATCTAGCTGTACCCCTCTATACCATTCAGCTCTAATACCATCCAGCTGTACCCCTGTATACAATCCAGCTCTAATACCATCTAGCTGTACCCCTTTATACCATCCAGCTCTCATACCATCTAGCTGTACCCCTACCATCTAGCTGTATCCCTGTATAGCATCTAACTCTAATAACATCTAGCTGTACCCATGTATACCATCCAGCTCTCATAACATCTAGCTGTACCCCTGTATACCATCCAGCTCTAATACCACCCAGATGTACCCCTCTATACCATCCAGTTCCAATACCATCTAGCTGTACCCCTGAATACCATCCAGCTCTAATAACATCTAACTGTACCCCTGTATACCATCCATATCTAATAATATCTAGCTGTACCCCTGTATATCATACAGCTCTAATACCACCTAGCTGTACCCCTGTATACCATCCAGCTCTAATAACATCTAGCTGTACCCATGTATACCATCCAGCTCTCATAACATCTAGCTGTACCCCTGTATACCATCCACCTCTAAAACCATCTAGCTGTACCCCTGTATACCATCCAGCTCTAATACCATCTAGCTGTACCTCTGTATGCCATCCAGCTCTAATAATATCTAGCTGTACCCCTCTATACCATCCAGCTCTAATACCATATAGATGTACCCCTGTATACCATCCAGCCTTACCCCTGTATACAATCCAGCTCTAATATCATCTAGCTGTACCCTTTTATACCATCCAGCTCTCATACCATCTAGCTGTACCCCTACCATCTAGGTTTATCCCTGTATACCATCCATCTCTAATAACATGTAGCTGTACCCATGTATACCATCCAGCTCTCATAACATCTAGCTGTACCCCTTTATACCATCCAGCTCTAATAACATCTAGCTGTACCCCTGTATACCATCCAGCTCTAATAACATCTAGCTGTTCCCCTGTATACCATCCGGCTCTAATACCATCTAGCTGTACCCCTGTATACCATCCAGCTCTAATAACATCTAGCTGTACCCCTTTATACCATCCATCTCTAACACCATCTAGCTGTACCCCTTGTATACCATCCAGCTCTAATACCATCTAGCTGTACCCCTGTATACCATCCATCTTTAATACTATCAAGCTGTACCCCTTGCATACCATCCAGCTCTAATACCATATAGCTGTACCCCTGTATACCACACAGTTCTAATACTATCTAGCTGGACCCCTGTATACCATCCAGCTCTAATAATACCATTAAGCTGTACCCCTATATACCATCCAGCTCTAATACTATCTAGCTGGACCCCTGTATACCATCCAGCTCTAATAACATCTATCTGTACCCCTATACCATCCAGCTCTAATAATTTCTAGCTTTACCCCTGTATACCATCCAGCTCTAATACCATCTAGCTGTACCCCTGTATACCATCCAGCTCTAATACCATCTAGCTTTACCCCTCTATACCATCCAGCCCTATTAACATCTAGCTGTACGCCTCCTCTAATACCGTCTAGCTGTATTCCTACCATCATGTTGTACCCCTGTATACCATCCAGCTCTAATAACATCTAGCTGTACCCCTGTATACCATCCAGCTCTAATAACATCTAGCTGTACCCCTTGTTTATTGCTGGTAAACCACCCGCTAGCCTTATATATCATTATAACATAATCATTTTTATGTTTATTAATAATAATAATAATTATTAT
>WWET01008386.1:15435-30960 GCA_011038615.1 Limnodynastes dumerilii | reverse complement strand
GGGGAGTCTTAGGGTCAGGCTGCGGGGAGGGGAGTCTTAGGGTTAGGCTGCGGGGAGTCGAGTCTTTATAAAGTGGCCCTTTCAGAAAAGGGCTGATCTCGCTGTTGACCTGCACCCATCTGAGGGATATTAAACCCCTTGTGTTGGAATGGAGTCTTAGGGTCAGGCTGCGGGGAGGGGAGTCTTAGGGTTAGGCTGCGGGGAGGGGAGTCTTTATAAAGTGGCCCTTTCAGAAAAGGGCTGATCTCGCTGTTGACCTGCACCCATCTGAGGGATATTAAACCCCTTAGGTTGTGTTGGAATAAGGGATAACAATAGGGAAGTCCTCAATTTCTTATTTATCAGTGTAATTAGATGACGTGTAGGGTGGCTCTGGATGGAGACTAACATTTAGATCATCCTTTATGACAGTCCTCAGCTGTTGGTTGGTTGGTTGATTAGTTGGTTGGTTTGTGATGTATTGTGGTGACTCAGGTTTGCCGGTTAAGCGGCGTTGGTTTGTGATGTGTTCATGGTGACTCAGGTTTGCCGGTTAAGCGGCGTTGGTTTGTGATGTATTGTGGTGACTCAGGTTTGCCGGTTAGGGGATATGGATGATTGTGTCGTGTTTGGTTCTGTAGGCGGGTGTTGGTGATAAACATGAACAAGCCGCTAGTATATAGATTTGGGGTCGGTGGGGTGTATATGACAACATAGACATTGTCCTTTGCTGCAAACCATCCAGGTCTCCGTATTCCTTGAGAGTTAATCGCGACGGTCAATAGTCCATCTATGTAGACTGGAGGAACGGACAAGAGTCCAGCAACTGCAATGGTAAAAAATGCTAACGCATGTACAAGGGGTGCAAAACATACAGGGGCTGCTTACCACCAGCCAGGGACCTTTTACCACTAGGCAGGGGCCTGATTATTACCAGGCAGGGGCCCTCTTACCACCAGGCAGGGGCCCTCTTACCACCAGGCAGGGGCCTGCTTACCAAAAGCCAGGGGCCCGCTTACCACCAGTCATACAGGTATCAGTAGATAAGAGCCAGAAGATTTCCCTGCGGATGGACGGCGTTTCCCGGTAATAAGATAACAATGAATTTTCCGCAGTGCTTGTTCTAGACGGAGATCTCTCAATGGGTTTATACGGTTTAATAAATCAGACATAAGGAAACGTCTATAGGGTCAGGATTCCCACGGGCCGAGCGCCTCTTCAACAACCATATATTGACTTTCACACATTAATGACGATGCGCTGACTATCTCTGAAGCCGAGGCTCATATTCTGCATGTAGATAAGGATTGTAGTCTGCATTTAATGTAAACAAGGGATATAGAATAAAGGGCTGTCTATACGCTGGCTCCGAGCAATGGTGATCTATAGCGCTAGGCTGGGATAATTATTATACAGGTTAATGGGGTTTAAGTGTTACAAGAGAACATACAGTTTCCATTGATCCATAATATAGCTCCGGCTGTCAGCGCTGGCATTATGCTGCATGGCGCTCATTACTCAGGACCATATCTCCTTATGCACACATCTTCACAGCATAGAGACACTTAGTGGCCCTGCAAATGACGGAGCCGCATATAGCAGCAGAGCTGTGCTTCCGTGTATCTGAGTAACGTGTCATCAGCCGGGAGCTCCCGGACATGTGAACAGGTTAGCAGATTAACAATGGGGCTAATGGGACGACAGTCCCAGGCCTCTATCTGAAAATAGGCCCCCCACACACACACGCTGCCCATCTCAGGCCTCCCAGTGTAGCGCATAAGGATGAATGTCAGGGACTGACATCCTCCTCCAAAGCTTTCTATATAGTGTGGGCAATTGATCATTTTTCTGCCTCAGGCCCACAAGGACTTCCATCCGGCCCCCTGTATGTGGGAGTGTCAGCATGACGGACAATTCAGGCAGGGAGGGAGTTACTTTCGGCAGTTGTGTTTTGATTTTTAGAATGGGTAAGTATGCCGATCAGCATTCATTTATCGCAAGCCACCCGCCGGACACGTCGCATCCGCTGCCGGAACCTCTCTTTTGGGGTTAGGTTCTGGGGAAGGGAGGGTTAGGGTCATGAAAGGAGAGGGTTAGGGTTAGGGTCAGACTGCGGGGAAGCGAGAGTTAGGGTAAAGATTAGGTAAGTAATCGATTTCACAGCCAATTCGGAACTGTCTGGGAGAGAATGGCCCTTTCTCGTGGCAAAATACACCCAACTATACTGACCCTCGACCCTATTTGACCCTCAGTTTAATCTAAGGGCCAGATTTACTAAACTGCAACTAGAGAATGTCAGCTAGAATCTGATTGGTTGCTATGGGCTTTTCCCATTCTGCAGTTTAGTAAATCTAACCCTAAGGGACAGATTTACTAAGCTGCGAGTTTGGAAAAGTGGAGATGTTGCCTATAGCAACCAATCATATTCTAGCTCTCACTTTCTTTTTACATACTAGAGAATGTCAGCTAGAATTGGATTGGTTGCTATGGGCAACATCACATTTCCAAACCTGCAGCTTAGTAAATCTGGCCCTAAGTGTCAAATACAGTTTAGGGTTAATATAGTTTAAAAAAGAACACTGGGCACACTGATGGGCCATATTGCCAGTCTGACAGCGGTATATTTGGAATAATCGATTCAAAATTCATATAGAGTAGAAATGAGCGGTCTCAATTGTGTGAAATCCGACAGATCCAAATTTAGGGGTTCTGAGGCATAGCAGGCGAGACTCGGTTCCCCCAGCAAACTCGGATCACAAATCGAGGCGAAATATAATTTTTCTTCATTTAGATCCAAATCAGAATTTGGATTCTATATAAGATGATGTCAGCTGCCATTTTAGTGCTGCTTATCATTATATATATATAGACACTCTCTTGATGTTAATACTACAGGGTAGCAACACAAACAGGTGCAAATCACATCATTTTAGCACCTCCCGTTTTTTTTATTCAAGATATCCGGATCCAATACCAAACATTTGAGTTTTTGTTTTATAAAACCAAAACACAACAAAGATTTAGAACCAAAACCAAAACACGGGGGTCGGCGCTCAGCTAATATAGAGTGACCCTTATATGAAGACACGTGAACTATAACAGGGAATGTTCAATGACGGCTACACACCCCCGATATCCTGCATGGAGGTGACGCCAGTTCCTGGAGATGGGGGTCACAGCATTCACACATAAGTACAGTCCTTAATATATACGCTGGCTGTGTGCGTATCTTGGCGTTTGTTTGTGATTTGGATGTGCGCCATCCAGATGTTACGCACGGAAACCCGTTACACATGGAGTTTAACACCGTGCCTAATGAGGTGTGTAAGAAGGGACATGTCACGGAATTTGTGAACTTAAGTCCAATGCAAATAGCGTATAAAAGGTCCTAAGCATGCGCAGTGCATCCGGGCTTAAATATACAAACCTAAATCATAAGAATTCTTAAGTGTGAATCAGGTCCTTAGTTGTGTATTTTTGCGAATCCGTGCGCACTTATTCCCTTCTTATCTGTGGATCAGGGAAAAAGTCTTTAAGTAATGAGCACCTTGACCCAAAGTGCAGGATTGGGGACCTCTGCTCCCTCGTATTTTCGTAGTCAGATTTAGCGGTATGGCGGATAGCGCAGGCTTCATGGGACAAGCACTCTCTTGGTATAAGTAACATGTCCGCCCCGCGCCTTCACTAATACGAACATGCGTAAAAAAAACTATTTTTATTTAAAAATGTTGAATTTAATGTTGATACAACGGATAAAATAAACTGTTATAGAGTAGTCCCAAAATGTCTCAAAATGACTGAATGAGTTAGTCACAAAAGTATATAATGTATATATGTGACGACTTCATTTATTATTATTGAGACATTTCGGTACTTCTCTATAACAGTTTATTTTATCCGTTGTATCAACATTAAATAAAAATAGTTTTTTTACGCTTGTTTATATTAGTGAAGCGCGGGGCGGACATGTTACTTTTACTGGTTACTTGGCCCAACCCAACAGGAGGACGCTAAAGGGTACTGGGGAGACCCCAATTGTCATTAACACTGAGTGCAGCGCCACCTATCTGACGAGGGTCTCAGCGCAGTTTGGTGTATTTATTATTGTACTTTCTTAGTATGTCGTTTCTTTTTCCCGGATTCCCGAGTTATTATGTGTAATGCATTAAACAATAACAGCCGGGGGGGGGAAATCACGCGCTTTCCAAACCTCCAACAATACTAATCCTCACCGCAGGTATCAATTTACAGAAATAGCGAATTATCGGCCGTCGCAGGCTCTTTCTAAGAGACACAATAATGGAAATTAGTGGAAGCAGATGATTAGCGCTATTATGTTCAAGGATTGAAGCTTTCCCAGAAATAAAGCTGGAAGCAAGAATGCCCTCCCTCCACCCCGATTCCAGGCTCCGAATTTATCTGACAATGAAGAACAATGACATCAAGAACAAAAGCTAAAATAAACTTCATAGTGACAGAAACCGGTAATCGCTCAGCGCAGACACACCTGGAGGATGCAAAATGGCGGAAGACTCACCCGCTGAATGTATTATTCACAATAAACGCGTCTTACATATTTTCCTACCGAGCCCGATGCAGTCAGGGGATCATTCTCCGGATTTTACTGAGACTATTCCAGAAAAGTCTCTGAATGCACAGATCTACCGAGTCTGAGGGCTAGATTGACTAAGCTGCGGGTTTGGAAAATTGGAGATGTTTCCCATGTCAAAGCTTAGTAAATCTGCCTCTGAGAGGGAACTTTAAGGCGTGCAAGCAGAGTTAGAGGTGAGGGACTGCGGACAAGACCTGAATATCTATAAAGAGGGAAACAACTTTTGCAAATGAATAGCAGGGAGATTGTGATAGCTTTATGAAGGCGCTGCACCAGAGGGGTGTGTCTTGTACTGCCAGATGGGTGTGTCCTGTACTGTCAAAGGGGTGTGTCATGTACTGCCAAAGGGGTGTGTCATATAATAGCCCCACCCACAAATTTGTCTAGCGCTTCCAGACAATGGGGTAGATCCAGAACTCCGCTTGCAATCTGTTGTCTAGCGTAGCATATTTATGCGAGCGTACCTTCTATACACTCCCCCTGCATGTACGTACTTTGGGCGCTTTACGCTTTCTGAACCCTACCTTAGCTTTTGGCAGGGTAACCGCTCTGATCCGCACACGCACGTATAGGCTGTCCGTAGTTACGCCGCTAAGCACGCACATACTGTACTATTTAAATGCCAAAACCCGCCTTAGAAGTGTAATTTCGGATCTTGTAAGGCTGGCCCGCCCCCTTGAACGAATTTATGCAACTGATACGTGAAAGACCCTTATGCTTAGAGTTACATCACGTTACAAATCGCGTTTTTACGTCTCCGCCAGGCGTAAATACGCACGGAAATGTTCTGGATCTGCCCCAATGTGTCTTTAATGTGTCCATATTCTTCTGGCGCATTTCGCACCTCTCATGAGTTGCAGTTGCGTTCTCCTCTAGATGTAAACCCAGGGCTGCCGACTTTCTATATCTTGTCTCCGGGAGATCTCGGAGGGAAGTGATAGATGCCTGCATGGGACATGACGCGATTTATGCGTTAATTGCGTCATGAGGCCACACCCCCTGTCCATCAATGCTACTAGTCCTCGTATTACGGAGGTTGATGACACAGATTATGAGAGACAGTGGGCGGGGCTTGCATACATCTCGGGCTCAAGCGGGAGATTTGCCGGCTCTCCTGGGAGGAAATTCAGGGGTCTCCCGGGAGAGTGGGGAACCCTGTGTAATCCTAAACCTCTCTTTATTTGCGTGGGATTATAAAACGCAGGACGTGTTCGTTTTTACATTGCATCCTGGAACGGCCGCTCCACGTGTTATATATAGGTCCGGATTCACAGTTACGTAGTTATCGTACGTTGTTTTAAGAATTGAGCTCCTACTAATGCATAGCACGTATTCTGCTTCCTAGGAGAGGGCTGGAGGAAACGATGGGGCGGCTGTCACCTTCTTATCACCCTATCTTGTTTACAGCCTGCAGAGAACATTGCTTTCCTCCCAGAAGAGAGCAGGAGGCCGGCTGGGTAAACAGGGCGCTAATGACTTTCTCTCTCTCCTGGAATTGTGTCTGTGTTTACTCTACAATGTCACTCACAATGCTCCGTCCTGCACGTGTGGATAACGGGCAAGTGGCAGGGACTGGGTACAGGGATGCTATATAGAGTTACTGAAAGGAAAGGTAACATAGCAACAGAGAAGCAGCAATTAGTGTCCTGTGACACTGCTTCACCGCATTGTATGGGCAGGATCTGATTGGTTGATGCAGGAAATAATTCCAAATGAGATGTAACCTAATTATAGATTAAAATTAGTATAATTTGGGACAGATGACTGGACATGTCAGAGAGCTCTCCCTGAAAGGGCTGAAAATGGGGCAATAATTTAGTGGGGTGAGAACACTTTTTGTTTCTGACAAGTCACATGATTATGTCACACAGTAATGTCCCCGGGTCACATGATTATACCACACCGCAATATCACATGATTGTACCGCACAGTAATGTCCCTCAGATCACATGATTATATCACTCAGTAATGTCCCTCAGGTCACATGATTATGTCACACAGTAATGTCCCTCAGGTCACGTGGTTATGTCACACAGTAATGTCCCCAAGTCATATGATTTTGTCACACAGTAATGTCCACAAATTGCTTTATTATATCATGCGTTAATGTTTCCAAGTCACATGATTTTGTCACACGGTAATGTCCCCAAGTCACAGGATTAGACCACAAAGTAATATCTCCAGGTCACATGACTATACCACACAGTAATATCTCCAGGTCACATGACTATATCACACAGTAATGTCTCCAGGTTACATGACTATATCACACAGTAATGTCTCCAGGTCACATGACTATACCACACAGTAATGTCTCCAGGTCACATGATGTAACCTAATTATAGATTAAAATTAGTATAATTTGGGACAGATGACTGGACATGTCAGAGAGCTCTCCCTGAAAGGGCTGAAAATGGGGCAATAATTTAGTGGGGTGAGAACACTTTTTGTTTCTGACAAGTCACATGATTATGTCACACAGTAATGTCCCCGGGTCACATGATTATACCACACCGCAATATCACATGATTGTACCACACAGTAATGTCCCTCAGGTCACATTATTATAGCACACAGTAATGTCCCTCAGGTCATGTGATTATACCACACAGTAATGTCCCTCAGGTCACATGATTATACCACACAGTAATGTCCCTCAAGTCAAATGATTATACCACACAGTAATGTCCCTCAGGTCACATGATTATGTCACACAGTAATGTCCCTCAGGTCACGTGGTTATGTCACACAGTAATGTCCCTCAGGTCACGTGATTATGTCACACAGCAATGTCCCCAATCATATGATTTTGTCACACAGTAATGTCCACAAATTGCTTTATTATATCATGCGTTAATGTTTCCAAGTCACATGATTATGTCACACAGTAATGTCTCCGGGTCACATGATCATACCACACCGCAATATCACATGATTGTACCACACAGTAATGTCCCTCAGGTCACATGATCATGTCACACAGTAATGTCCCTCAGGTCACATGATTATACCACACAGTAATGTCCCTCAGATCACATGATTGTACCACACAGTAATGTCCCTCAGGTCACATGATTATACCACACAGTAATGTCCCTCAAGTCACATGATTATACCACACAGTAATGTCCCTCAGGTCACATGATTGTACCACACAGTAATGTCCCTAAAGTCACATGATTATACCACACAGTAATGTCCCTCAGGTCACGTGATTATGTCACACAGTAATGTCCCTCAGGTCACATGATTATGTCACACAGTAATGTCCCTCAGGTCACGTGATTATGTCACACAGCAATGTCCCCAAGTCATATGATTTTGTCACACAGTAATGTCCACAAATTGCTTTATTATATCATGCGTTAATGTTTCCAAGTCACATGATTTTGTCACACGGTAATGTCCCCAAGTCACAGGATGAGACCACAAAGTAATATCTCCAGGTCACATGACTATACCACACAGTAATATCTCCAGGTCACATGACTATATCACACAGTAATGTCTCCAGGTCACATGACTATATCACACAGTAATGTATCCAGGTCACATGACTATACCCCATACAAATGTCCCCAGGTCACATGACTATACCCAATACTAATGTGTCCAGGTCACATGTTTATACCATGTACTAAATGTCACCAAGTCACATGATTTTGCCATATATGAATGTCCCCAGCGGCTCAAACTTTATTCCCCCAATGACCTTTCTACTGGTTCAAGAATAAAAAATATTGACTAGTAAACTCACATTTATAACCAAAAGTAAATAAAATTGTACAGGTTCCGTCCCGCTCATTAAATGTATTGTAACACAAATGTCACAGCAGTGATTACACTGTAAGGGGTATAGTCAGGGTGTAGGCAGTGGAAAGCAATCAGAAATTGCCTGGAACGTCACCCAGACAGGGCAGAATGATGGATAGAGACTTCATTCATTCATTCATTCATTGCACTGTTGGGAGTTTAACATCAGTCTCCGGGATCTGCCAATAAAATCTATTATACTAATCAGGTGGAATTTCCAGGGTAGTTGAATTGAATTGGATTTGCAAAGGATTTATGTCTTTCCATAAAATAAATGAGAAGATGATTCAGACACAACAGAGACGACCAATCTTACCAGGAAAATCCACACTGAACGTAAAGGAGGGTTCAATAGGAAAGGTTAAAAAGATGTTCCTGCAGGAGGTGACAGGAGCAGGTGTCATGAGGTGGTTGTAGTAGGACGGTTTAGGAAGAAGTTTTGGAAAAAGGTGTTAATAGTCGGTGTTATATGGAAGTGTTAGGAGGAGGTGTTAGGAGAAGGTGTTGAGAAGAGGTGTTAGGAGGAATTATTTAAAGAAGGTGTTGAGAAGAGGTGTTAGGAGGAATTATTTAAAGAAGGTGTTGAGAGTAGGTGTTAGGAAGGAGTTTTGGGAGGAGGTATTAGAAGGAGGTATTGAGAGGAGGCGTTAGAAGGAGGTGTTGAAAGGAAGTATTAGGAGGAGGTGTTGAGAGGAGGTATTAGAAGGAGTTATTGAGAGGAGGCGTTAGAAGGAGGTGTTGAAAGGAGGTATTAGAAGGAGGTATTGGGAGGAGGTGTTAGGAAGGAGTTTTGGAAGGAGGTATTAGAAGGAGGTATTGAAAGGAGGTGTTAGAAGAAGGTGTTGAAAGGAAGTATTAGGAGAAGGTGTTAAGAGGAGGTGTTAGGAGTTTTGGAATGAGGTATTAGAAGGAGGTATTGAGAGGAGGCGTAAGAAGGAGGTGTTGAAAGGAAGTATTAGGAGAAGGTGTTGAGAAGAGGTGTTAGGAAGGAGTTTTGGAAGGAGGTATTAGAAGGAGGTATTGAGAGAAGGTGTTAGAAGAAGGTGTTGAAAGGAGGTATTAGGAGGAGGTGTGGAGAGGAGGTGTTAGGAGGAGGTGTGGAGAGGAGGTGTTAGGAGGAGGTATTGAGAGGAGGTATTAGGAGGAGGTGTTGAGAGGAGGCGTTAGAATGAGGTGTTGAAAGGAGGTATTAGAAGAAGTTATTGAGAGAAGGTGTTAGAAGAAGGTGTTAGGAGGAGGTATTAGGAGGAGGTACTGGGAGAATGTGTTGGGAGGGAGTGTTAGGTGGAGGTGTTCAGGGTGGTAGGAGATATTAGGAGAAGGTGTTGAGAAGAGGTGTTAGGAGGAGGTGTTAGGAGATGGTATTGGGAGAATGTGTTGGGAGGGAGTGTTAGGTGGAGGTATTCAGGGTGGTAGGAGAAGATATTAGGAAGAGGTGTTGAGAAGAGGTGTTAGGAGGAGGTGTTAGGAGAAGGTATTGGGAAGAGGTGTTAGGAGGAAATATTTTAAGTGGAGGTGTTAGGAAGGAGTTTTGGGAGGAGGTATTAGAAGGAGGTGTTGAGAGGAGGTGTTAGGAGAAGGTTTTGGGTAAAGGTGTTAGGAGGTGGTATTAGGAGAATATGTTGGGAGGGAGTGTTAGGTGGAGATGTTCAGAGGAAGTTTAAGGAAGGAGTATTAGGAGAAGGTGTTAGGAGAAGGTGTTAGGAGAAGGTGTTGGGAGTAGGGGTTGGAAGTAGGTGTTGGGAGTAGGGGCTAGAAGGAGGTGTTAGGTGTTGTGTTGGGAGTTGGGGTTAGAAGGAGGTGTTTGGAGGAAGTTTTGGAAGGAGGTGTTGTGTTGGGAGTTGGGGTTAGAAGGAGGTGTTTGGAGGAAGTTTTGGAAGGAGGTGTTGTGTTGGGAGTTGGGGTTAGAAGGAGGTGTTTGGAGGAAGTTTTGGAAGGAGGTGTTGTGTTGGGAGTTGGGGTTAGAAGGAGGTGTTTGGAGGAAGTTTTGGAAGGAGGTGTTGTGTTGGGAGTTGGGGTTAGAAGGAGGTGTTTGGAGGAAGTTTTGGAAGGAGGTGTTGTGTTGGGAGTTGGGGTTAGAAGGAGGTGTTTGGAGGAAGTTTTGGAAGGAGGTGTTGTGTTGGGAGTTGGGGTTAGAAGGAGGTGTTTGGAGGAAGTTTTGGAAGGAGGTGTTGTGTTGGGAGTTGGGGTTAGAAGGAGGTGTTTGGAGGAAGTTTTGGAAGGAGGTGTTGTGTTGGGAGTTGGGGTTAGAAGGAGGTGTTTGGAGGAAGTTTTGGAAGGAGGTGTTGTGTTGGGAGTTGGGGTTAGAAGGAGGTGTTTGGAGGAAGTTTTGGAAGGAGGTGTTGTGTTGGGAGTTGGGGTTAGAAGGAGGTGTTTGGAGGAAGTTTTGGAAGGAGGTGTTGTGTTGGGAGTTGGGGTTAGAAGGAGGTGTTTGGAGGAAGTTTTGGAAGGAGGTGTTGTGTTGGGAGTTGGGGTTAGAAGGAGGTGTTTGGAGGAAGTTTTGGAAGGAGGTGTTGTGTTGGGAGTTGGGGTTAGAAGGAGGTGTTTGGAGGAAGTTTTGGAAGGAGGTGTTGTGTTGGGAGTTGGGGTTAGAAGGAGGTGTTTGGAGGAAGTTTTGGAAGGAGGTGTTGTGTTGGGAGTTGGGGTTAGAAGGAGGTGTTTGGAGGAAGTTTTGGAAGGAGGTGTTGTGTTGGGAGTTGGGGTTAGAAGGAGGTGTTTGGAGGAAGTTTTGGAAGGAGGTGTTGTGTTGGGAGTTGGGGTTAGAAGGAGGTGTTTGGAGGAAGTTTTGGAAGGAGGTGTTGTGTTGGGAGTTGGGGTTAGAAGGAGGTGTTTGGAGGAAGTTTTGGAAGGAGGTGTTGTGTTGGGAGTTGGGGTTAGAAGGAGGTGTTTGGAGGAAGTTTTGGAAGGAGGTGTTGTGTTGGGAGTTGGGGTTAGAAGGAGGTGTTTGGAGGAAGTTTTGGAAGGAGGTGTTGTGTTGGGAGTTGGGGTTAGAAGGAGGTGTTTGGAGGAAGTTTTGGAAGGAGGTGTTGTGTTGGGAGTTGGGGTTAGAAGGAGGTGTTTGGAGGAAGTTTTGGAAGGAGGTGTTGTGTTGGGAGTTGGGGTTAGAAGGAGGTGTTTGGAGGAAGTTTTGGAAGGAGGTGTTGTGTTGGGAGTTGGGGTTAGAAGGAGGTGTTTGGAGGAAGTTTTGGAAGGAGGTGTTGTGTTGGGAGTTGGGGTTAGAAGGAGGTGTTTGGAGGAAGTTTTGGAAGGAGGTGTTGTGTTGGGAGTTGGGGTTAGAAGGAGGTGTTTGGAGGAAGTTTTGGAAGGAGGTGTTGTGTTGGGAGTTGGGGTTAGAAGGAGGTGTTTGGAGGAAGTTTTGGAAGGAGGTGTTGTGTTGGGAGTTGGGGTTAGAAGGAGGTGTTTGGAGGAAGTTTTGGAAGGAGGTGTTGTGTTGGGAGTTGGGGTTAGAAGGAGGTGTTTGGAGGAAGTTTTGGAAGGAGGTGTTGTGTTGGGAGTTGGGGTTAGAAGGAGGTGTTTGGAGGAAGTTTTGGAAGGAGGTGTTGTGTTGGGAGTTGGGGTTAGAAGGAGGTGTTTGGAGGAAGGTTTGGAAGGAGGTGTTGTGTTGGGAGCTGAGGTTAGAAGGAGGTGTTTGGAGGAAGGTTTGGAAGGAGGTGTTGTGTTGGGAGTTGGGGTTAGAAGGAGGTGTTTGGAGGAAGTTTTGGAAGGAGGTGTTGTGTTGGTGTTGGGTGTTGGAGTTAGAAGGAGGTGTTTGGAGGAAGTTTTGGTAGGAGGTGTTGTGTTGGGAGCTGGGGTTAGAAGGAGGTGTTTGGAGGAAGGTTTGGAAGGAGGTGCTGGAATAAGAGATATGATGATCATTCTGAACCTCCCATTATGTGGTGTTTGACAACAAGTTAAGATCATACTGGCAGTAAGACTAATTTTATGCATGAAAATGTAGCTGATCCCTACATCAGAAACAGTGACATAAATGAGACATTTGGCTAAAGTTGTATTATTACTATTATTATTTCTCTTTTTAGAGTAATTAAATCAGATTCTTAACAAATAAAATGTATGACACAAATCATGGAACCTATTTGGAACTATAGAGGATGTCCCACTCTTCCCTCCACTAGGTGGCAGTATAACAGCACAGCTTATAAAACCATGACCCTCTTTTGCATATGGATCTCTCAGCTGTTCAGATAATATTACATTATCTCAGATCCTGGACTGTTGCTATCAGCAACCACATCCAAGTCATGCAATAACTGACCACTGAAGTTGTGTTTGCAATATTTAAAGTCACCTTTGAGGTCTTTGTATGTTTTCAAGTGGGGAAGTTGTTGTATTATATAGGATTACAGGCCCAGAGTCTGAAATGCATAGGATTTATGAATCTATATAAGCACATAGTCGTTTCCTTGTGTCATTATCTAATTTTTAGCCCTTGTATGTAATGTAATTTGCAGATTAGATAAGCTGGTTCTCTGCATCACATGTAATGATCGCTGTGATACAGATTATAACAGCACTCTCTCCTTCCTTGGATCTCATTCATACCTTTCATCCCAGTTCTTTTGGCATTATCAGATCATGGTAACGATACACTGTGGAATATATTCTCTAGGCTGAGGCAGATTTGCTTCCAGAGAACATTGTTTTGTCCCAGATATTCAATCAATACCGTGCTCCTGTGCTCTGTGCTCCTGTGTCTGGAACATTTTTGTTTGTTGATACGAATGATTTCACGTCTATCACGTACAGGGAGATTTTGATAGCAGTGTCAAGGTGCTGCACCAAAGGGGTGTGTCCTGTACTACCAATGGGGTGTGTCCTGTGAATAGCTCCACCCAGGGGTGTGTCTAGCGCTACCAAAAAATCTATTTCTCAGTAAAGTTGGCGGCATCAGTATTTATTGATTGATTGTTATATTGTCAGGGAATAAATCCTTTCAGTGTATTGTGGAGACTGTGAATAGGATCCGGTGACTTCTTCATCTCTATAGAAGAGATAACAGTAGGTGACACTGCAGCTGATTAACAAGAGGCAAAAGTGTATTTGCTCCTGTGCTCTGTGCTCCTGTGCTCTGTGCTCCTGTGCTCTGTGCTCCTGTGCTCTGTGCTCCTGTGCTCTGTGCTCATGTGCTCCTGTGCTCTGTGCTCCTGTGCTCTGTGCTCCTGTGCTCTGTGCTCCTGTGCTCCTGTGCTCTGTGCTCCTGTGCTCTGTGCTCTGTGCTCTTGTGCCTGGAACATTTTTGTTTGTTGATACGAATGATTTCACGTACAGGGAGATTTTGATAGCAGTGTCAAGGTGCTGCACCAAAGGGGTGTGTCCTGTACCACCAATGGGGTGTGTCCTGTGAATAGCTCCACCCAGGGGTGTGTCTAGCGCTACTAGAAAATCTATTTCTCAATAAAGTTGGCGGCATCAGTATTTATTGATTATTACAGTGTCAGTGAATAAGTCCTTTCAGTGTATTGTGGAGACTGTGAATAGGATCCGGTGACTTCTTCATCTCTATAGAAGAGATAAAAGGAGGTGACACTGCAGCTGATTAACAAGAGGCCAAAGTGTATTTCTCATTTCTGTCTCCATTATTGAAGTCGTGTTGTCTTAGATAACGTCTTTCATGGCATCTTGGCCTCCATGAAAATGGCCGCCTTCATAGGCCTCAATGTGGGACACAATTTCTAAATTATGTCATCATACCTCAATGATTTGAATCAGCATCAGAGAGATAGGCNGAGATCACCCGCTCTTCAGGGAGTCAGGGAGATCACCCGCTCTTCAGGGAGTCAGGGAGATCACCCGCTCTTCAGGGAGTCAGGGAGATCACCCGCTCTTCAGGGAGTCAGGGAGATCACCCGCTCTTCAGGGAGTCAGGGAGATCACCCGCTCTTCAGGGAGTCAGGGAGATCACCCGCTCTTCAGGGAGTCAGGGAGATCACCCGCTCTTCAGGGAGTCAGGGAGATCACCCGCTCTTCAGGGAGTCAGGGAGATCACTCGCTCTTCAGGGAGTCAGGGAGATCAGCCGCTCTTCAGGGAGTCAGGGAGATCACCCGGTCTATGACTATGCAGTAAGGGGACAGCAGGTACAGTTGTCAGTAGACGGCCCCTGTGGTGCCTGCTAGCCTGAGGTCGTCACTTTGGATGAGGTATCATGGAACTTATGGCAGTAGTAGTCTGGCGGGGAAAGGCCGCCTTGGCCCTGTATTCACTTATAAATGGAAGACATTAATGGAGTTGGGATAATGGAGTGTTACTGATTGCGGACGCGTTCACTTCATGCAATTTCCCCGTCATTTATATGAAAGTTATTTTCCACAGAATGAAATTGCTTTATAATTGTGTATTACATAAGAATCATCTTCCCCGATCACAGAAAGGACGGAGTCCCAGCATAACCCCCAGCTGGCTGCCTGCAATGTTATATCTATCTCATGGAACCCCAGCATAACCCCCCGGCCGGCTGCCTGCAATGTTATATCTATCTCATGGAACCCCAGCATAACCCCCGGCTGCCTGCAATGTTCCTTGAACCCTGATCTGTCTCTGGAGTTGTTTCGGGTGAAACGCGTCTCCTCTCTCCTCTAAGTAAGATATGAGTTTCTTATGTCTTATGTACCTTTTATACAAAGTCCTTGATCTGTGACCAGTGTCCGGCCCGGACACTCATCATTCTTATGATTAAATACCGGGCACAGTGTTTGGCACCGTGGGCACTGTGACTGGCAGACTGTCGAGTCAAAGGTCAAATATGCAGCTTCATAGTAATGCTCTGTGGGGCGTTTTCTTCCCTGTGTTTCTGTGGCCAGCAGATTACCCCCCGCTCTTTCATGCCCCTGTTTGCATTATTCTATAAATTAAGGGAGAGGGGGGACATGATAGCAGCTTTCAAATACATCAAGGGTTGTGACAGGCTAGAGGAGGGTACCGTTTTTCAAAAGAAAAGGTGTAATAGAACACGAGGGCATGGATACAAACTGGAGGGTGGTAGATTCAAAGGAAATGTGCGGAAAAATTACTTCACTGAAAGGGTGATAGATAAATGGAATATTCTCCCATCTGAGGTGGTGGAGGCCAATACAGTAGAACAATTTAAACATGCCTGGGATAAATATAAGGGTATCCTAAATTG
>WWET01008385.1:2462-15379 GCA_011038615.1 Limnodynastes dumerilii | reverse complement strand
CCGTATTCACTAAAGGCAAAGTCCCGGGACTTTATCCTTTAGCAAAACTCGTCCAGATGTTTGCCATAGAAGAAATAGAAAAAAAAATTAGCTGCATTCACTAAAGGCGATTAGAAGAAATCGCCTTTAGTGTGAATTAAAATTCCCCCCAAAAAATTCGCAAGCAGAGAGCTGCGAGTTCCGGCTGAAATGCCGGTCCGGAGCATCAAAAACACATGTCAACAGAGTTGACGTGTTTTTGTGTGTCAAAAATAAGTGGAGCATGATTTTTCTTCAATTGATTGAAGTCTTCATCTTCGTTGTTATCTCCAATGCCGATTCTTCTTTCTTCAGCTGCTGACAGGACGCTGCAGAACTTCTTCCCATCCGGACCTCTTCAAATGATAGTGAGGTCGCTAGGGGGCAGTACTTTTTATAGTAGAGATGACGTCACAAACAGTAGAGAACCAATGTAACTGACGTCATCTCCACTATAAAAAGTACTGCCCCCTAGCGACCTCACTATCATTTGAAGAGGTCCGGATGGGAAGAAGTTCTGCAGCGTCCTGTCAGCAGCTGAAGAAAGAAGAATCGGCATTGGAGATAACAACGAAGATGAAGACTTCAATCAATTGAAGAAAAATCATGCTCCACTTATTTTTGACACACAAAAACACGTCAACTCTGTTGACATGTGTTTTTGATGCTCCGGACCGGCATTTCAGCCGGAACTCGCAGCTCTCTGCTTGCGAATTTTTTGGGGGGAATTTTAATTCACACTAAAGGCGATTTCTTCTAATCGCCTTTAGTGAATGCAGCAAATTTTTATTTTTTTTCTATTTTTTCTATGGCAAACATCTGGATGAGTTTTGTCCAGCGATGTTTGCCTGGTCGATTTTGCTAAAGGATAAAGTCCCGGGACTTTGCCTTTAGTGAATACGGCGATTGAATACATGTGGCATATATTATCATAGCTGCAAACGTTTTGGAGCCCGAAAACGCGGCAAATAAGCTCCGCCGCAACCTGCCCAAGCTCCTCTCCTGACCCGCCCACAATGTCATACTGCACGAGGCAAAAATTACCCCTAGCGCGTGTCTGTATGTGTGTGTATGTGTGTTAGGGAATTAGACATGTGGCAGAGGTTGATGTGTACAAAATTGTGAAGAGCTACTTAATATGATGCACTGTTAAATATAAAACATATGTAAAATGACAATACTGATAATATGGTTGTACTATCTGGCTGCCAGGACATGTAAGATGCCCATTAACGTTCTCTATGAAAGCAGGACGTTTATAATGTAGATTTGAAAATAATAAAAATTTAGCTTTGGTTATTGGCTGTAACAGAGTGCTGTTCTGATTTTTTTTATAGGTGATTTATAAGTTACTTCTTTCACACAGTAAAATAGTAGTTTTATATTGAAGGAACAAATCTAATAGTAATAGCAGTATACAATGCATTAGTAGAGCATGAGTACATTACACAATGTACAGAGCCTGTGTCAGTGCATAAGCACTGTTGTATTTGTAGTGACCCATTTACCATTCCCAGCTGCTTTCCATATGCAGCACAGGCCAGGACCATCTTCCTCCATGTCAGTCCAGATCACATGGACGCTAAGCCATGCCCATTTCGCGACTTTTTTTGCTAATTTTTCTATATTTTTTTTCATTTTTCAATCTAGGGGGTTTCTGGGCAACCAGAAACCCCCCCTGAGTGTGCCACTGACCTTGATAAAGACTCTTTGAAGTTGAAACTCATTGGTGGTAGTTGTGTGCCTGCAGACTATCTGACTGTGGCAGTTAAGTTCATCTTGTCACCTGGGGCAGCAGTAAGAAATTGGACCTGGTTTCAAAACCTTTTTTTATTATCAAGACTGCATTACGTTCCTGCTTATCTATGCAGCAGGCAGAGCAGAGCCCCACAAAGGGAACTTTTAAATTGTGTATTTGATCTTCTGTGGAAAAAATATTTGTAATTATTAATAAAGGAGTGTGTTTACCTGTAAGAGGTGGAATAACCAAGGTTTTTATGTGTAAGTGATTTAAAGGGCATTTTAGTGGCTCTTTACTGGAATAGATTACACTATGTATATTGTGATTTTTCTCTTTCATGCTTGAAACCACATGTTGGAAAAAAAAGTTAGGAGTTTAGGAGAGGACAACAAGGAAAATTATATGCCTAGAAAGGAGATAGATTGAATGTGAGTGCAGTCTCATTTCTTACTTTTACCTAAAATTAACATATTACACTGTTGGGTTTCAATTAGTTTTCTTACATGTCATTTGGGATAGAAATTTACCAAAAGCAGAATTTCCTACTACTTTGAAGTTTGATAGTGACTGGTGTGAATCAAGAACTTACCTACGAAACTTATAAAAGGATGCAGAAACAGACTTTATATTGTTATAAGTATTTTTTATTAATTTATCTTTTCTGTGGTGAGCTTCATTTTATTGTGTAATATTGAATAAATAGTGGGAATAGGGATGTCATTTGATTTCCATCTTTGTACAGTTGTGTTCATAAATATATTTGCATAAGGGGGTACAAATTTAGTCCCTGTTGCAGTCCCTGTCTCTTGTTGATAAAAGTGGCTATGAACCATGAAAAAATAGCTTTTTAGTATCAGGATACTTTGTGTAATGAACTTTTCTCTTACTCAAGTCAGAATTCTCTAACATCCATTGGACTGCTCCTATACCTTTTTGGTGTTGGATAATGTAATGAAAAATATAAGCAGATTAAAAAGATAGTATCCAAATACTGGAACCTGCTGTACAATGACAAAGACTTGCAAAGCATCATAGAGAAAAACACATATGTGTATAGACAGGCAAGAAATATTAGGAACCACATAGTCAGAAGTGTTATATCTAAACCACAACCACAACAAATAATAAGAAGCATGGGATTCCACAAGTGTGATAATTGCACAGTATGTAAAAGTGTGAAAAAAAACAGGAAAGAAAACTGACTATACAGTCAGTTTGACATCTAATGGGAGTTGAGAAGATCATGGATTTTATTACCTGCGACTCAAAAAAGTTTATCTACTTAATGGAGAGTGAGTGCTCACTCCGTATGTAAGTAGGAGAACACAGAAACTAAGAGAACGCTGGAGTGAGCATTTAAGGAACATCAAGAAAGGAGATATTAATCATCTGTGTTTAGAATACTTCAAAGCATGCCATAATTGTAGGACCGAGGTTATTAAGAAATGTATAGGGATTAAAAGAGTGGAAGAAATTTGGAGGTATGGTGATGCAAAGGAAGTACTAGCAAGAAAAGAAATGGAGGTGATCTTCAGGAATGACACCATGAAAGGGTTAAACACATATTCAAACTAAAATGATTCCTTATGAATAGATTCCCCTCTGCAAGGTGTACATATAAACTTCAGGAGGTATGAAGTACATTATAATATTCACTGATTAAGATGGATAAAAGGGAAGTTCACAGAGCACTTTCTAAACTAAGGAACACCTTTTTATTGATGTTGACACAAGAGCAATTTATTATTGTATGATTGTCATAGGGAGGGCACAGGAGCACTTTTTTTTAAATAGAATATTCTATTCTAAATTTATATTGAAAATAAAGGTCAGATTATAATTTTCTGTGGATCAAATATTCTGTCATACCTATATTTTATTTCCTACCAAAATTGCATAAGAGTCTGGCTGACCCTCCCTGAAGGCCTATAATTTCCAGGATTAATTCTCTTACTTGCAACCTGTCGGCATTCATTGATTCTTTTCTCCAAAAAATATGTGGCTTTACTAAAATCCAACATTAAAGATATTATGCATTTATTGACTAAATTAAAAGATTTAGTTTGGCAGCCATACTATGTATTTGTCACCTTAGATGTGAGAGTTCTAGCTCTAATTTAAAGATTTTCTTTTGAAGGCAATTCTTTTTATTTTTAAATGCAAATATTTTTCTTTTGAGTAAAGATGTATCTCCAGGTGCTTGGCACCGCGATGGGCACCAGATTCACTCTGTGTTTTGCAAACTTCTATATGGGAAAGATTATAAAAAGATTATATCTGGAATGAACGATTCGGAGTGAGTCTGGTGCTCTATGGGAGATACATTGATGACTTATTTTTGATTTGTGATACCAGTTTTTTTCAGTTGAGGATTTTGTTTGTGAGTGATGCCACTATTGACTTCCTTGACCTTACTTTATATGTTCATGATGCCACTGTGATGACTAAAACTTTGTCAAGAATGTTGATGTGAATGATTATCTCCACTTTAATAGTGGGCCATTTGAAGTGGAATTGTAGCTCTGAAAAGGAGTTTATATCCCAAACAGAGGGTATGGTTAAGAAATTTGAATCTAGAGGTTACTCGAAAGAACTGTTACAAAGAGTGGTTGAGGAAGTCAAAGGTTTGGCTAGAGAATCATTATTGGTGCCTAAAGAAAAGGCTGATATAAAAGTAGAAATGGGCAGCTCTAAAAACCCTTGTTTCCCCTATCTCGATTATAAACAGGCATTTTAGGATCCTTTAACTAGATCCAATACTTAAAAATGTATTAGATGAGAGACCTCACTTCATTTATAAAAAAAAATAAACAAAATCTTAAAACCATTCTTGTCCCAAGTGAAATCAGAGCAATTGAGATGAAACCAGTACTTACTGCAGAGGGAGACACTTGATTGTCTAATAAACATAGCGTATCAACACTTTGCTTTGGCACATAATGGCAATCCAGAGGGAATGACTGTTACAGCCTTAGAATTTATTAAACCCACAAACAGAGGTGGAAATAGGTTTAGACTATTGTGTAGAAAAGAGATGCAATGGATATTGCAATTACAGACCCTTGCACTTAAAGGGCTTAATGAAACATTAGAGTTTAATACCCTTGTTTTTTTATGAGAATTTGGTAACTAATTAGTTTTGTAATAACCCTATATAATAATGAACTAATGTACTTATTCTAATATTGTTTCTAGATCCTGAGATATAATGTTCTAATTTTATTTTCTAAAGATGTTGTTGTTGAGTATTTGTTCTGTTTTAACAACATAGGTCTTATTATAATATGTGTGAAATACTGTTGATTGATTTTTGTTTTTAAATATTTGTATGTTCTTTTAATCAATTGGATAATGTTTATCTAAAATAAATACTACATTAAATCGATCCCTTTAAGCTGCAGACAATGGGGTAGATCCAGAACAACGTTTGCCGTACGTGTATTCACGTAGCGTATTTTCGTGCGCGTAAATTCGCTATGCTCCCCTCGACACCCCCCTTGCACGGACGTATTTTGTGAAAATACGCTACCCAAACCCTACCTTAACTTTTCCTAACGTAACAGCATACGTCCGCTAACGGACGTATTGACTACGCGAACGTACGCAGCTTAGCACGCCCATACTGTACACTTTAAATACCGCCCCCCGCCTACTTCACGTAAAACGAACGTATTTTCAAGTAACGTACATTTGGCACGCCCACACGTAAGTATTTACGTGAGACATACGTGATTCACCCATACGTCCTAAATTACGCTACGTGAATGTGCGTATTTTCTATGGTGCGCATGCGCAGTGCGTACAAATCTGCGAATTTACGTCTCCGCCACGCGTAAAATCGCAAAAAAACGTAGTTCTGGATCTGCCCCAATATCTGTTCAGCTGGATGCCTATTTAATGAATGGGTTTGCCTATTTAAATACCAGCTTTCACAAATGAGAGACTACAGCTTGATAAAGTATTTCAAATAAGACAAAACACGTTGCTGTTTCTATTTATGCTTATACAATTATCTACTGTGAATTGCTGGATGCTGGACACTAATGGTTAAAGGACTCGTTGCTTAGTGCCATTGCTCCTTTGTCCCATTATATATGGAATAGTTCAGATGAACGGACTTTGTAATTACACATGGAGCTGATTAAGTCTGACTGAGAGGAATCATTTAGTTTATCGGGCTGGCCACCAGGTAAATAGAGAGTGTGGACTGTATGAGACTATTGGATTATGGAGACCATTTGTTCCCAAGGACTTGGGTAAAATTCTATCATTTTTGTCCTGTAATCACTCTTGGATTCCCCCTGATTAGACTCTTGCTATCTATATACGAAAGTTTCCTTACCTACCTTATGTTTTGCTGATTGCGGCAGCACCAGTTTAATCCAGAGTATAAGCATTTTAAATTTTATATGATACACAAATATTTTTATCATTAATTTATAAGAAAGTAATTGAATACATTTGGAATATTTAAGACCTGTGTTGTATAGAATCATTCAGCTATTGTAAGTTTAATGCAGTTTAATTGGAATTATCAGTGATATTACAGCGCTGTCTATTTTCTCCTTTTCTAACTATTTACCTCAGGGGTAGATCTCCTTTTAGACAGCTGCGTTTTGCTACCAGAGTGAAGCGCCAGTGTATTTTGTCCTATTTGTAAAGGTCAGCTACAGTAGAGGATGAATTATCTGCACTTTAGAGATCACATCTAGGATTGTATATGTTTCACAGTAAGGAGTTATCATTAGAACCCTATAATTTCATACAACGTTTTATTTTTAAAGTTTATTTGCACATAAGGATGATTATAGTTTTTTTCACATTTATTTTTGGTGAACACAGCAGGAGTTAGCACCCAGAACTCCCATTACCTGATTTCTCGCACAGAAACCATATATGTTCTTAAGATTGACTTTTAAACACAAAGAAAGACAACATTATTGCGGGAATTATGTATATACCAAGGGAAGTACTGCAATATGCAAACAAGAGGTAATACCAACACTGATCTCGCTTTCACATATCATCAGATGAAGAAGAGTCTCATGATCTGAAAAGAAATGAAAAAGAAACAGTGAATTATAAGGAAGAACCAATTGAATCTTTAGAGTAAAAGTAAATGATAGAAGAAAAAGGTCCCGGAATAAAAGTCTGACAGTATTGGGAGAAATAGGAAAAAACAATTGTATGCAGAATGATGACGTAATCGAAGATATAAATACGCTGGATAAGGACAACCCTTGTATGCATTGGTGATAGTGGTGAGTGCGAGGCCCTCGTCCAGAATCTGATAACCTTTTCTCCTTCCCTTAAGGCATTTTAAGATGAAGGCCCATAAGTCTTGAAACCATATTATGGATACAGATTACAGATTTCCATCTTTGGGGACAGGGATGTCAGGGCAAAAGGAGTTTTGGATTGGAGGTCCTCCTCTCCCTCCCTACAGACTTCTTGGACTATTTTTATTTACTAAAATGTTTTATACTGAATCCGGACTGAAGCATTTTTAAATATATTGTAATTGTAGAAATAAAAAATGATGGAATAGTATCTGCATGAAGTGGTGTTTTCATTTTGAATCCAGAGAGAAATGTAAGGAGAGATCATAGACGGAGAGATACTCTATAATACATTTGACTGCAAGACTTCTAAAGGTTGAGTGCATTACAGAGTACTGTGAAATTGTTTACCGGTTTTATTACAATACATGACCACAACAAGGAGAAGAAATAAGTTGTAATACGACTAAGCACACGATGTACAAATGGTGAGTACAGTGTATGAAATTTGAAGGGAATGATGTACTAGCAATATCACACTACAATGCCAGCCAACATTTATATTGAGTAAAAATATATGACAATATTTACTGGGTTAGTAGTGGTGAGTAAGTTAGCCTTTAGCCACAGGTGGAGTGCTCCAGAGCTACGCTGGTCATACTTACGGCCAGCATAGCTCTGGATCGAAGTATGATCTAATACAGAGGCGCTGTGTGTGGTATACCAGTCTCTTCTCTACATACAGAATATACTGTAGCTGCTTAATCAAGGGGTGAGATAGTCCCCTCCAACAAAATCCAAAATAGCAAAAGTGATAAGCGCTTAACAGGGTATTCTGAATAATAAGAGATATTTTATTAATAATAAAATGAATAAAATAATAATTCTAAAATATGCAGTAAAATACTGAAAATAGGAACCGACAGTGTAAATGCAGTATAAGCAGATCCGTTTAGGCACACTGTATTTTTCCAAAGCAGTGCAAATGGTCCAAGCATATAATGGCAGCTCAATTAAAAGGAATATACAGTTGGCAAGTACTAACAGCTAAGTCGGGGTATGTTCCGATACTGCCGACCAGACACTGTTAGTAAGCAGCTTAATAGAAATCGCCACCGATATAATCATGCAGACTGTAGCTGGAGAGGCCGGCAATCACTCTCCAGTCAGTGATAGATATCCACAGTTTATAAGCCGTGCTTAGTGGTAAGCCGATAGGAAAAAGAGATGTTGGTTTGAATGAATAGCAGGCTTAACGATAGTTGTGCGAGGTGCTGAGTGAAATAGGTTAAATAATGTAAGTAAACAATTGGCAATGTTGTTGGCCGTGCAGCTTCTTAATTATGTAACCATTATTGTAGATTGTATTAGGCACTATCTAAGATACAAATCACATTCGGCAACTGTTGCTAGTTAGCTATACGGTGCAGCACATGGGCTCTTGTATCAAATGAGGTATAAAGACTGTGTCCCAGCCAATAGCTACTGGAGCTGATGGCAATTTGTAAATAAGACGGTTGTCCTGGGCAGTGGATGTAGCGGCACTAGCAATCAAAATGTATGGAAAAGTACTTATCCTCAGTTCCACGCTATTCACTGGTACATGATGAATATGGAGCAGCAGAAGTGGTGAATCGGTAAACGGAGCTTGTTGGTATAGCTGTCGTTCCTATTTAAATCCTTTACGCGTTTCTCTAGTATGCAACTGGTTTCATCAGAAGGTTAATTTCAAGTGATCTATGTAGACCTTTTATAGGCATCCGGAAGCTCCATTGATTAATTGCAGCAGTTGCGCTTAACCTTAGGATATCCAAGATGGTCCTTTTTTACTAATGCTTGCATATTACAATGAAGAGGTGTACAGACATAATATATGATAGTGAATAAAAATGAAATCGAAAATAAGGAATGAATAAGTAGAAAACCGGTGCTGACACTATCTTAATAAAGAGACATACATTCATAATAACAATTGTAGCAAATAATACATTGGTAGGAAAAATAATACATATTGTGAACAGATATACACATATATATCTATATATCTACTTTATAGATTATTAGTAACTCATTTCTGTCCTTTATATAAGTTCTTTCCCCCTTTTTCCATATTATGGCTGTGTAATAATATATGTCATCTAGGCCATAGTACTTTGTATATAGGTCCATCTGACCCTATTAAATATTAAATATATAAAAAAATATAGAAATATTCACTTTATGCTAGGGCCAAAATGATGCCATCGATAAATGTCTGCTATCTATAGCGAATATATCTGTTCACAATATGTATTATTTTTCCTACTAATGTATTATTTGATACAATTGTTATTATGAATGTATGTCTCCTCTTTCAACTCCTACTAAATATGATGGGAACCCAAAACTCTGTCGGGGTTTCTTGAACTTATGCTTATTACAATTCAAGCTGCAGCCAGAGAATTTCCCATCCAACGGCGTCAAAGTGGCGTATATCATCTCTCTTCTTTGTGGTCAAGCCTTGGATTGGGTGTCCCCGCTCTTGGAGAAAAATGACCCTCTATTCTCCAACCTCGAAAATTTTCTGGAAACTTTTAGGGTTATCTTCGACACGCCAGGCCGTTCCTCTTCCGCAGCCACAGACATCCTCCGCCTATGCCAGAAGGACATGACCGTGGATCAGTATGTGGTACTTTTCAGGACTCTTGCTTCTGAGTTATCATGGGGAGAGGAGGCGCTTATATCTATTTTTTGGCATGGACTGGCAGATCGTATTAAAGATAATTTAATTTCTTCTCAGCTACCAACCACCCTGAATAAGTTGATCACTACATGTACACGTGTGGATACCCGTCACATAGAAAGAGCATCCGAAAGGAAAGAAGCTCTTCGACCCAAAGCTCCTTTCACCACTCGACTTAGGGCCTCACCGCCACCTACTGAGGAACCCATTCAACTCGGCAAATCCTGGATCACAGAACAAGAGTGTCAAAGACGTACAAAAAATAATTTGTGCTTTTATTGTGGAGAATCTGGGCATCTTCGCCTTCAGTTTCCCAAGCGCCCGGGAAAACGTGCACTCCTAACTAAGTCAGAGGAGCCTGAGTTAGGAGTACCTCTATGCTGCTCCACAAAGAAAGACTGTACCTTGCCAATTACCTTGTCCCTGGATTCTGGATGTACAAATCTCACTGCTCTTCTGGGTTCGGGAGCTGCAGAGAACTTCATCTCCCTGAGCATGGTAGAGACTTTTAAAATTCCCATTGAAAAACTTGGCATACCCATCTATATCACTGCTGTCGATGGGAGTCGAATACCCGGCGGTACCATTACCAATCGAACCACCGCTCTCAAACCACTTCTCCAGTCATCCTTGGCCTGCCTTGGCTTCAACAGCACAATCCACATGTGGATTGGAGTATCCCTGAAATTGTCGGATGGAGTAATTATTGTTTCAAAAACTGTTTACAGCAAATCAGTCCTCATCGCTTAGCCAAGACTACAACCTCCCTGGACTTACCCATTCAATACCAAGAAATTTAGTGACGTATTCAGCAAACAATCCGCTGAAACATTGCCGCCTCACCGCCCATGGGATTGTCCCATTGACCTTCTCCCCGGAACCTCTCCTCCTAGAGGTAGAACTTACCCACTATCACTGCCTGAAACACAAGCCATGACTGACTACATCCGGGAAAATCTAGCTCGTGGGTTTATTCGACCATCCTCGTCTCCTGCTTGTGCTGGTTTCTTTTTTGTAAAGAAAAAGGATGGAGGCTTATGCCCATGCATCGACTACAGAGGGCTTAACGCCATCACCATAAAGAACTTCTACCTTTGATTCCAGAGATGTTCGATCGCATCAAAGGTTCGACCATCTTCACCAAACTTGATCTCAGAGGAGCCTACAATTTAATCCGTATCTGCAGCGGGGATGAATGGAAGACGGCGTTCAATACCCGTGATGGACATTACAAGTATTTGGTAATGCCTTTCGGCCTCAGCAATGGATCCACCGTCTTTCAAGACTTTGTGAATTAAATTTTCCGTGATCTCCTAAATACTTCCGTGGTAGTCTACCTTGACGACATATTAATTTTTTCCCGAGACCTGAGTACCCATCGACAAATGGTCAAAGAAGTCCTGTCCCATCTACGTAAGAACCATTTATACTGCAAACTCGAGAAGTGCACGTCTGACAGTATTCCATTTCTGGGGTTCATCCTATCTGGGACTCAAATTCAGATGTACCCACAGAAAATCCAGGCAATCTTGGATTGGCCACAACCCACATCTTTGAGAAACACTTAAAGATTTATCGGTTTCGCCAACTTTTACCGACGGTTCATCCAAAACTACTCCACGATTATTTCTCCCACTACGTCACTGACCCGTAAGGGGGCTAACCCTGCAAAATGGCCCTCACCTAGCCAACAAGCATTCCAGCGACTCAAAGAAGCCTTCATTTTCGCTCCAATCCTTAGACAACCTGATACCATGTTACCCTTCCTACTTGAAGTAGACGCCTCAGCAGAAGGGGTTGGAGCAGTCCTATCACAAACATTTCCTGACGGTCAGACTCATCCATGTGGATTTTTCTCAAGAAAGTTCTTACCCGCGGAGAGGAATTACACTATTGGTGAGAAAGAACTACTTGCCATGAAATTGGCACTTCAAGAATGGAGATATCTGTTGGAAGGTGCCATCCATCCCATTGTCATCTACACTGACCACAAAAATCTGTTTTAAAACCGCTCAGTGTGTCAATCCTCGTCAAGCCTGGTGGTCTCTTTTTTTCTCCCGGTTTAACCTTCAACTCCGATTTCGCCCTGGTAAGAAAAATACCAAGGCTGATGCCCTGTCAAGACAGTTCTGCTCCAACGATTTCGAGGAGGATCGTCCTATCTTGAATCCCACTGCTCTAGCCAGCACTCAAGTTATCCTGGTGGGAAAAACGTTAGTACCAGCACATCTCCGGAAGAAACTCATGATCTGGGCACATGCTTCCAAGTTTGCAGGTCATGCAGGTATCACCTCTTGCCTTCATTTCACAACACTATCGGTGGTCAACCCTACGAGAAGATGTGAAGGATTTTGTGAACGCATGTTCTCGTTGCGCTCAACACAAAATACCCCGCCGTCCACCCTTAGGAGCGTTACAACCCCTACCGGTACCTCAAACTCCATTGACTCATATCTCGATGGACTTTGTTACAGACTTACCACTCTGTCGTCAGTATAACACCATCTGGGTAGTTGTGGACCGGTTCTCCAAAATGGCTCATTTTATTCCGCTCAAGGGATTACCCTCTGCACCAACCCTGGCACAACTTTTTATTTCAGAAATTTTCCATCTTCACGGCTGTCCTGAGGAGATAATCTAAGATAGAGGAGTACAGTTCACTGCCCGATTCTGGAGAGCTCTCTGTAAAAGTCTACATGTCAATCTCAAATTTTCAACCGCCTATCACCCGCAAACTAACGGCCAGACCGAACGAGTGAATCAAGATCTAGAAACATTCATTCGACTTTATGTTTCTTCTTCCCAAAATGACTTGGTGGACTTATTACCATGGGCGGAGTTTGCCCACAATTATCACTACCACGAATCTCTGGACAATATACCCTTCAAAGTAGTTTATGGTCTGCAACCTAGGGTTCCACCCTTTCTCCTTCTGCCAGCTGAATCCGTTTCTGCCTCAGTATCCTCCTTGGAAAAGTTTTCTCAAATCTGGAAAAAGTAAGATCTGCATTATTAAAAACATCCAAGAGATACAAAATACATGCAGATCGGAAAAGAAAAGCCATTCCCCCTCTTCATCCTGGAGATCGAGTGTGGCTGTCTTCTAGGAATTTGCGACTTAAAGTTCCTACCATGAAATTCGCCCCAAGGTATCTTG
>WWET01008384.1:0-24898 GCA_011038615.1 Limnodynastes dumerilii | reverse complement strand
CTGAACTGAACCGCACCTGCTTTGACATCTCAAACTCTGGATCAGCTCCTTGGTATTTAAAGCACTCAGGTCCACCCAGGGTCTCCATCAGGGTGGGACAGCCAAGACTAATGTACCGGGCCTGGAGCTGATTGGGCCCACCATCATTAGCAGGCCAATGCGCAAGGAAGAACTTTTCTGTACATCGGCCAGCTGTTAACGCAGGTGCGCGGAGCCCCTCAGATGTGTCCCAGGCCTCACAACTTCTAAGGCCCTTGGTCCACCCACTGGGATTTAAATCCCTCTTAATCAGATTATACAGCCAAACAAAGTAATAATAAACATAAAGGGTCGGCCCCAGACCTCCATGCGTGTTCTATATGCACGGAGGTCTGAAAGTCAGCACGGAAGAGGGGATAGAACATACCTATCATTCCCCTTTTTGTGCGCAGTTTACTCTTTAAACCAAAGAAAAATGTAGAAAAAAGCATATACCGCTAATTCCTTGGAGGGATCTCTTATGCGTGCACTCTGTATAAGTAGAGAGTAGACAACCAGTGCATTAAAACGAAAAATGTATTCAAGATTAGCTTAAAAAAGCACCATAAGGGCGATATTTAAGGAAAGAAAACCAAAGTACAATATAAAAACATTTGCCGTTGATATAGGAATTATGACAGGTGCAATACAATATCAGCTTAGATATACACAAACCACATGTCATTGTGGATTACCGCAACTAACTATATGAGTAGTGCAGGCCCTATATAAACAACTAATGCCCGCAAGGGCATGCTTCGCACTTCCGTGTCAGTATCTGGCCCTACTCTATCTAGCAAAAACGGCAATCCACATACGGTAAAGAAGGAATGAAAACAATGCCTGACAACTCCGTAGGCTCACTAGATACTCCCACGAATTACAGGATGACGGAGCCGGCTGTCAGGCGCAACACCCGACGCGCGTTTCGCCCTGAAGTGAAGGCTTTGTCAAGGGTGAAGAGGCTAGCGTCCCGGTGCATCCTAATAAGGGAGTTCTCAGCCAATCACAGCTGATGTAAACATATGACGTAGGCGCATCGCGTGGCACACTAGAAGAAAAGATACACTGTTAAAAGGTATTGACGGCAACATTTAAAAGTTGCAATGTGCTAATAGTTAAAAAGTAATATATTCCAAAACACTAATGACTTTACAGATGATCGTAAATATGAAACAGAAAACAGAACAAAAGCATGTTTTTATTGGCAATGGGAGTAAAAAAGGAGAAAAAGGCAGATATTAGAGAAAGCTCATACAGGATTCCAATAATATTTATTTATATGGTTCAAAATTGCAAAACATTATAGCCTAGGTGAAGTTCATTTTATCCTTGGGGGCCAACTGAAATTCACACATATCTATTGATTCACATATGTCTACAAGGCTCCATAGTGGAGTTATTTTGATAAACCAGAGATAATAAATAATATCATCTGGTGTGTCAGCAACTTTTTAATACGATGAAAGCACGACAAAAATAGACAAATAAACATATATGGCTGACAAGAATCTGACCTGTGGGCAGCATGCCACGCTCTTATAAATAGGCTATATATAAAGGTCGCCATTGAACAATGTGCCTTCATTAAGATGGATAGGAGGTTGGAAGTTAACTTAAAGTGCCATATATGTGACAAGAGACCTCCCCATATATCCTAGGATCCTAAAATGAATTGCAAATAAAACACTTTTGTTAGTGAGCTATAACAATGGAAGAATTTAAATAAAAGGAATAAACGAAACATTCTCATTCAGGCCACTAGGGGCAATAACATCCATCAAAAAAATCCATTTAGCTTCTCTTTGAAGCAAAATTCTGCTGTCTAATCTGACTATGTCCATCAGGAAGGCCTTCAAAGATTGAGGGTTGGAGTTATGCCATGTCAAAAAATGTTTTGCTATTGGCATAAGGATTTTGTTTTTAGACAAATCCATTTGTGCATTTTTGATGGACCTAATGTGTTCCATCAGTCTCTGATGAAATGGCCTGATGGTTTTGCCAATATACTTTTTATTGCACCCACACTGCAAACAATACACCACCCCTTTCGATTTACAATTAAACAATAATTGAATTTGGTGATTTGTACCAAATCGGTTGATGACATATGAGGTTCGTAGCATATAACAGCAAGTACTGCAGGTGCCGCAAGAGTGGCTCCCCCTAACTGCCCCCTCTTTCAAGACAGATGAGGAGTACATGCTGGATACCAGCATATCTTTGAAATTTTTACACCGACGCCAGCATATTGGAACCCTATCCTCAAAAATAGTTTTAAGAGTTGGATCCAACTTGAGAACGGGTAAATGTTTGTTAAGAATTCTACTCAAAGTTTGGGATTCACCACAAAAATCCGTAATAAACCTGACCGTGTTGTTTTGGTGACGTTTTCTTTTGGGGCGTATTAGAAAACCTCTTTGAGTTCTTGAGGCTTTATGGTAAGCCTCTGTTAGCAGTTTTTGGGGATACCCTCGATTATGGAGCCTATTCTCCAATTCTTTTGCTCTGAGTTTGAACCGAGTTTTGGTGGAGCAATTTCTCAGAATACGCATGTACTCGTTAATGGGGATATGCCTTCTGACACTTGGATGGTGGGCACTATTATTATGTAGGATACTGTTGGTAGCCGTATCTTTTCGGTACAAATCCGTACATAAGTGTCTATGGCTATCCACATAAAGGGTTACATCCAGAAAATCTAATTTGAACTGACTTTTGCTCATAGTCAGCCTCAGATTGAGCTGATTTGTATTTAGGCTATTCAGAAAGGCATTAAGGGTATCGGGGTCCTTCTGCCATAGGGGCAGGATGTCGTCTATATAACGGAGCCAAAGAGGTATATACTGTGTATACACTTCATTGGCCTCCGAAAAGACGACATCCTGCTCCCGCCACCCCAAGTACAGGTTCGCAAATGTCGGGGCACACGCCGTGCCCATGGCTGTGCCCCTTATCTGCAGGTAATAACACTTGTCGAAAATAAAGAAATTCCTTTTCAATACAAAGTTCAAAAGATCAAGCAAAAATTCATCATGTATATCTGGTATCCCAGAACGCATGAAGTATTTTACTGCCTGCATACCCCTGTGATGATGAATACTAGAGTACAAGGACTCTACGTCAAATGAAACCAACCAAGTATTAACAGGGACATGAATCTCTTCAATCCGAGATAGAAGATCCTGGGTATCCCTTATGTAAGAGGGCAGGATCAGAACATATTATCTCAGATGACTGTCGACATATTTACTGGCTTTCTCGGTGAGAGACAGGTTCCCCGAAACGATTGGTCGTCCTGGGGGACATTGAGAATTTTTGTGGATCTTAGGCAATAAATAAAAACAAGCTGTTTTAGGGTGAGGTGTCAGAAAGAAATCATAAATTTGTTGTGTAATAATGCCCGCCTGTTTGGCATCCAATATCATTAAATTGTATGCCTGCAAGAAATCTGCCGTCGGATTCCCCAGCAGTTTCTTGTAGCAAAGGGGGTCCAGCAGTTGACGTTTTGCCTCTAATATATACATGTTATTGGGCCACAGGACAATATTGCCCCCTTTATCAGAGGGCTTTACTGTCACGTCCTTCCACCCTTTAATTTCATTTAATGCCCTTCTCTCATCCTTTAACAAGTTATGTGGAATGTACTGTCCTCGTCTTGTGAGGTTTAGAGTATTGAAATCCTCTGTGACTAGTTTTCTGTATACACTTAATGTGGGAAATTTTTCCAAATCCGGAAAAAAGGAGGATCTCCCTCTAAATTTAGGGATGGAGAAAGAGGAATCTGTATTTTCTGATGCTAATTGTTCTAGTACCTCTACTGCCTCCAAGTCTTGGGTGTCAAAAGTAACCATTGAATTGCTCTCAAGCCCCTCACTCTCAGTAGAGTCTGAGGCTTGTTTATCATTATACATAGTGTGTAAGGCCAGCTTTCTAAGAAACAGGTGTAGATCTCTCTCTAAATTAAATCGATTAAAAGAGGATGTAAGGGAAAAGGACAACCCTTTAGATAGAACACTCACATGGTTTACATCCAGTGTGTGTTCCGAGAGATTTATCACCTGTAATTTGTTTTTGCCTGTTAGTAACGCCGACCGCGGCGATGATTCCTTTTGTTCGAACCCCGATTTGTGCCTCTGCCATTTCTTTCCCCCTCGCCGGATCTTGTGTGCATGGGTCCAAAAGATTGTCCCGGGGGATATCCTAAAAAAGGAGAAGAAGAAACAGAGGCAGAGGTATTTCCCTGGGTCTGGGACATATTCATAAGGACCTGACTACCACCTGGGGCTTCTTCCCCATCAGTGGACTCCATATCTGATTGAGACGGAGTTCCGGACTGATAATGTCTCCGGTAAGGTTATAATACCTTCCATGAGTACACTTGGTTTTTATCAAAGTCCTCCTTGTCCCTGAGGAATTTTTCTCTTTTTCTCTCCATGATTTTCCTATCCAAAATCTCCACATTATTCATATATTTTGTAAAGAGAGTTTGAAAAGACTCTAGACTGTCATACTCCTTCAGGGATTCACTCATGTTGGTCACATCCTCATTGATTTTTTTCAATACTATATCATAATGAGTTGTCAAAATATTTAAAAGTTCTAAGGAACATTTTGTAAGAGCAGCTTCCCATTCTTTATAAAGGGCGGGAGTGCATAATTCAAATGTCGGAAAAACTTTAGGGCGTAAGCCTTTAGGTGTTACTCCATGATTAATATAATTTTGACAAGTTATTAAATTCCACCAAGTTTTTGTTTGTTTTGTCATACAATTCTTTAATGAAGACAATTTTCTTGACCAATCCCCAGTGTCCACATTGATATTCTCATTTTTTAAAAAGTCATCAGCACATCGTTGTAACTGGTTTTGTCTCTCCAATATATTCTTACATATGCTAAATTCAGACATTTCAATTAATATAAGATACGAGCTAATAAACCTCCAAAAACTAATGAAACCACAGGATGTGCTGGCTAATAGTATGCAACAGAGAAGAAAATAATCAGTCTTTCAACTCCAAATATACTACAGAAACAGTAGGACAGAGAGCCGCACTAATCCACATAAAGTCATATGTAGCTGTAAGAATAAACAGGTGCCACCCTGGATCCTCCTAAACATTTAATTAGACCCAGAGAAAAAGGTAGAAAAAAGCGTATACCGCTAATTCCTTGGAGGGATCTATTATGCGTGCACTCTGTATAAGTAGAGAGTAGACAACCAGTGCATTAAAACGAAAAATGTATTCAAGATTAGCTTAAAAAAGCACCATAAGGGCGATATTTAAGGAAAGAAAACCAAAGTACAATTATGACAGGGGTGGTAGACATATGTGAATCAATAGATATGTGTGAATTTCAGTTGGCCTCCAAGGATAAAATGAACTTCGCCTAGGCTATAATGTTTTGCAATTTTGAACCATATAAATAAATATTATTGGAATCCTGTACGAGCTTTCTCTAGTATCTGCCTTTTTCTCCTTTTTTACTCCCTTATCCAGTGAGCCTACGGAGTTGTCAGGCATTGTTTTCATTTCTTCTTTACCGTATGTGGATTGCCGTTTTTGCTAGATAGAGTAGGGCCAGATACTGACACGGAAGTGCGAAGCATGCCCTTGCGGGCATTAGTTGTTTATATAGGGCCTGCACTACTCATATAGTTAGTTGCGGTAATCCACAATGACATGTGGTTTGTGTATATCTAAGCTGATATTGTATTGCACCTGTCATAATTCCTATATCAACGGCAAATGTTTTTATATTGTACTTTGGTTTTCTTTCCTTAAATATCGCCCTTATGGTGCTTTTTTAAGCTAATCTTGAATACATTTTTCGTTTTAATGCACTTGGTGTCTACTCTCTACTTATACAGAGTGCACGCATAAGAGATCCCTCCAAGGAATTAGTGGTATTACGCTTTTTTCTACCTTTTTCTCTGGGTCTAATTAAATGTTTAGGAGGATCCAGGGTGGCACCTGTT
Source organism: Limnodynastes dumerilii (assembly GCA_011038615.1). NCBI lineage: Eukaryota > Metazoa > Chordata > Amphibia > Anura > Limnodynastidae > Limnodynastes > Limnodynastes dumerilii. The sequence goes on along the minus strand of WWET01008384.1, from coordinate 18,900 downwards.
TATTCTTACAGCTACATATGACTTTATGTGCATTAGTGCGGCTCTCTGTCCTACTCTTTAAACCAGCTCACACTGTAAAATTCAAATACTCGCCCCCCCCCCCCCACTCTCCCTGTCCACCTTCCAGAGTTACTCTCCCTGTCCACCTTACAGAGTTTAGGCATGCGGAGGAGACTAAGTTCTGTATTCCAGGAAATCCTTAGCATAATATTCTGGCACGTGTCAACATTAGGGTTGCCTACTTTCTAGTTCTTCACTTCAGGAGATCTCACAGGGGAAAGAAATGGATGACGGTATGGGCAAGTCTTCCGGGATACCAGGATCACTGCCTGAATTTTGTAATTAAATATAATTTGACTGAGAAAGATTTAAATGGGTAAGTTACTTAGCAGTTATGTAAAAAAGATTAAATTATTAGGCTGCTGTTTTACTACACTAGGATTGCTATGAGTACTGGACTGTTTATATGTTAACCATCAAACTGCACATTCTAAGAAGAACATTTGAAAAACAAAGAAAGTCAGTACACCTCTATTGACACTCAGGAATAAAGAACAGTTGTATTCAGTGCACCAAGAATAAAGAAATGAAAAGAAATTAAGAACATTGGCTTAGATCCAGACCTACGTATGCTAACGATTTTACGCTAGCCGCAAACGTCAAATCGCCCAATAGTATTTACTGCGCATGCGCACAGCAGATGTTAACCACGTAACTCTGAACGTACGTACCATCAGCGTAACTACGAACGAAGGCGCAGGTTCATCCATACGACATCCGTAGTTACGTTTGGTAGGTGGATGGAGGCATTTAAATCGCACAGTATGGGCCGGGTTAGGCAGTAACATACATGAAGCCATTACATACATCAGTACTTACACTTTGAAAAGTTAAGGTAGGGTTTGGGAAGCGTAAAACGGCCAAAGTACGTATGAGCGAGGGGAGTTCCTAGGGGAGTGCATAGAAAATCCGCTAGTGTAAATACGCTAGACCATGAAATGTAACAAGCCCATAGGTCTGGATCTACCCCATTAATATTAATACATAAAAATATAAGTAACTCAGAAAAAATCTAAGCAAAAACTGTATTTTTGATGGAGACAGTTGGTTAAAGGGTATGTGAGGTTCTATAAAACTTATAAGCTTTATAAACCAAGAGCAAGAAATTATTTTTAAAACTATGGCTACAACTCCATAAATACAAATCACTGAAGGAAAAATAGGCATGTTAGAATACCTTTAAAAATCACAAATTTATAATGAATACATTATTTTGAAATACAATAAATGGATTCTTGTACCAGTATAAATAAATCAGCATATCAGCATATCTTATATAAATAGGTACCACACTTGGTAAAAAAAACTATATCTCTGTCATTATTTATATTATACACATAGGGTTTGATCCAGACCTACGCTGTGCCGTTTTGCGTATTTACAGCCAGCGTAGCTACTATGCACTCCCCTGACACTCCCCCTGTCCTGGCGTAATTACATTCAGTTACACTGGATGAAGGCTACCCTAACTTCAGCTGGTGTAACCAAGTGTAATTATGCCGGGACAGGAGTTTAATGCCTCTAACCCTGCCCCTTCAAGCTAATTTCCCTCCCCGCCTACCTTCCGTAACTACAGCGTAGTTACGGAGCTGCCCGCCCCTTCCTCCGTAACTATGCTGTAGTTACGGACGCACGATCCGGAGCACAGATAAACAATGATTACTCCGGGCAACATCTGCCCATCGCATGCACAGATCGGCTGAACAGCCGATCTTACGCATCCGCCTGCCATAAATATGTTGGGTGGAATAGGTTTGGATAAGGCCCATAGAGAAAGTTCATACAGCAATTTGATGGGCTATTTGTGGATGTTTTCTGCATTTGGCAACTAAGCATGCTTCACAGCCAACTTCCAGCACAGATCTGGAGGTCTTTTTAACAATGGAGCAGGAAGGGGCAGGTAGAGGTATATAAGTTTTACAGTAAGCGTGTAAGGGTTTTGCTGCCCTTATGTCCTATCTGTTGGCAGAGTTTATTGTGAAGATGTGTGTATGAATGTCAGTTCACACAAGATGAGTTTAACCAAACATGTGTTTATTAAACAACCACCAGCAGCTTTAATGAATGAAAAATGACAAAGAGAATCTGCAGCAGCTGAGTCTTACGGACACTACAGAAGTACAGTATGGTAGGACCACAGTGTAATATAACAGCAGGTTATATACAGCAGTATATAGGATAGATGGTATACGAAGGAATGAGGAATATATGTGGTACACAGAATACAGGCTGTGGAAATAGGTTTCACACTGGTACACTCTCCTATCCGTTATGGATATAAGTGAAATTGAAGTGCTGAACTTTCACTCAAGTGCTTTTTATACTGATCTGAAAGGAGTCAATAGACCACTGCTCTAGGAGCTCTGGAAGCAGAGGTCTGGAGTTGGCCCTAGGTGACTAATAAGGTCTGGTTTTCAGAAATCCTGCACTTTTGAGTGGTTAGCAGACATTTATGTGTGAACGTGCGTTAATTAATTAAATATATTACAATGGTCAACAATGGTCAATATGGTCAACACAATCTTTATTCTTTTTTGTCACAAGAGTGCATATAAGTCAAGTTTACAACATTACATTTATTAACAATACAGGCATATCTGATACCTGATTTCCTCAGGGGCATTCCTTTGAATTGTCAAATAACGGTAGCCCAGCAGGACTCCACTTGCCCTGATACCACTTTTCCATTATGTAAATGTCCTGGTGGAACTGTTCACCATATTCATTGCTGACTGTCCAAAGATTGACTAGGAAGAAATACAAGTGTGGGTCTCAGATGTGAACTTTCAGAGACATGCTATATCGCATGGTCTTGTAGGATTTTTTTTTGGTATTTTCTTTATTGAAAGCAAGACTAAGGGCCTCATTCATTAAAAACAAATTTTAGCTGTGATTTCAAATCGCAGCACATCGCGGTGATATAGCCGTGATTTTTTTTAAAATTCCATTAAAAACGATTTGGCCGCGATTTTTCCAATCTCAGGCGATGAGTAAATCTGGCCCATAGGGCCTCATTCATTAAACTCGATTTTGCCTAAATTGCCTCAAATTGCGTGATTTGGGGCTAAAAAATCACCAAACCATATTCATTAAACTCCAAATCATGCGATTTGAGTGTGATTTGGAATCGCCTGTGTTTAAATCGCTGTCCCGATTTTTTGTAATGGTAGAGATACAAATTTTGCTATCATTAAGGACGATTTCACAGAATCACGGTGAAATTGCCTAGAAATCACCAAAAATAAAATCGCAGCCAGAGAGGTGCGATTCTATTGTGATTTCCTCTCGGGACTGACAAAAACACATGTCCATATAACAGACATGTGTTTTTGTCTGTGTAAAACCTAAGTGCTGCATGGCTGAAAGCCTTAGCCGTGCTGTACTGATAGAACTACAAGGATCAGCAAAGCTGATCCTTGTAGTTCTATCAGCACTACATGGTAACACTTCTAACCATGCAGCGCTGCATGTAGTGTAGTCTTCTGGGTTCAGCTTGCTTGAAGTGTCCGGTCCGGTTCTCTGGATATTCTCCTGTTGCCACGATGCTGGGAACCTCCTCTTCTTCATCCGGGCTGCTTCTAATGACGAATAGGTCACTAGGGGGCAGTGTTTTATATAAGAGATGACGTCAGCCCCCACTGTAACTGACGTCATCTCTTATATAAAACACTGCCCCCTAGTGACCTATTCGTCATTAGAAGCAGCCCAGATGAAGAGGAGAAGGTTCCCAGCGTCGTTGCAACAGGAGAACATCCAGAGAACCGGACCGGACACTTCAAGCAAGCTGAACACAGACTCCAATGAAGAACAGAACGCTTCCCAAGATGCTGACATCAAACGGTGAGTTCCCAAACCTTTTATTTATTTAATTACAACACTCACTACATTACATTGCACTTAGATTAGGAGAGATGACCACCGGAGGTAAGTGCACACATTTGGGGAACATAATTAGTTAGGGAATATTTTTTTTTACATGCATACTTTATTAAATGATGTAAAGGGTTAATGTATGTTTTGTGCTTTGTGTTTTTGTTTTTTTTCACACACTACCTGCAGCGCTGAATGGTTAGAAGTCTTACCATGTAGTGCTGACCCTTGTAGTTTGATCAGTACAGCATGGCTAAGGCTTTTAGCCATGCAGCACTTATGTTTTACACAGACAAAAATACATGTCTGTTATATGGACATGTGTTTTTGTCAGTCCCGAGTTGAAATCACAATAAAATCGCACCTCTCTGGCTGCGATTTTATTTTTGGTGATTTCAAATCACACTGAAGGCGATTTATTCAAATCGCCTTTAGTGAATACGGGGCTGTTTTTTTTCTTTCTATCATTTACATGGCAAACATTTGGACGATTTCTGTCCAGCAATGTTTGCCATGGCGTTTTTTTTAAACACAAATCACGCGATTTTGAGCTTAATGAATCCGGAATGGCGATTTTTTTAAAATCGCGTTTAATGAATGAGGCCCTAAGTGACATAGCCACTGAAACATAAATAGAGCACTGACAAATATAACAAGTGTATATCACAAAAAGATGTAACAAGATTTTGTCAGCAAGAGACTAATGTCTAGCAAGTCTTTAACATAAAAGTATTCTCATTCCTACATATTTTACAACACATACTATACCTATAACCAGGAAAAAGAATTAGGAAAGTTAGGTCATGTAGAAAATTTATTTAAAAGAGGGAGGTGGAAGAGAGGAAAGGTCTGGGATGATTAGGGGAGGAGAATCCAGTTTGACTTTTAAGTCTGATTGTCAGGGATATATAAATAGCAACATATTTTACAACACATACCTATAACCAGGAACCAAAATTAGGAAAGCTAGGTCATGTAGAATATTTATTTAAAAGAGGGAGGAGGAAAAGAGGACAGACCTGGGATGATTAGAGGGAAGAGGGCCCTGGTTGACTTCTACGTCTTATTGTCAGGGGTGTATAAATAGAAACCAAAGGTACCAGATGCTATCTATAAGTTTGCTGAGTTGTGCAGTCATGGAGTACAGGAATGGTATTCAGAGCTTTCCTTAAATTCTAACCAGGGAAACCATGTCATCTCAAAGGTTTCATATTTGTCCTCAGCCAAGAAGATAATGTCTTCCATTGTCATACAGTGGTCTATCCTAGTAATCCATTCTTGTAAGATTTTAAGAGATCGTCCCTACCTCTTTGTAGTTGTGTGCCTTACAGTTTCCTAAGAAGTTCTGACAAATGTGCTTGTTAGCATCCCATTTAGCTTTTTTTTTTTTAGCAGGATTAAGCAGATCATGGAAACTCTTATCAATTCTCTTATTTGAAGACCTACAAAGATCCCTTTGATATTTGCAACACTGATTCTCTGAAATTTCTTAAGTGTGCAAATGTTAGCACCCTTTAAGCAATTGCTCCAATTCCTAGTCTCTGCTTTCCACACACACAATAAACAGAAGTACTTTGTGAAACCAAGTTGTAGTCCCAGCAAGAAATGACTTTTAAGTAACAACAGACATGTAATTTGTGCTCTTCAAATTTGGTTTTATCTTGTAGGAGTTTCATGCCCCGATGTATTGTTTTCATATCAATATGAGATAGTGGTAATGAAGGTAACTTCTTGCTGTTGTAGAGTAGCAAAAAGCATACTTTAGGAATCAAAGAATAAATGGCAGTATCCTTTGAGCAACCTGGGCCTGATCCAGACCTATGCATGAGAGTGGAGCGTATTATCGCTCCAGCGTAAAAATTTTCACTCCCACGATACTCCCCTTACCTTTACCTCTGTACGCCGGCTGAACCCTACCTTAACTTTTCCCGGCGTCGGTACAAATTTTCGTAGCGATGCGCTGATCGTACCGGACTAAGCACGCCCATAGTGTACAATTAAAATGGCTCCCCCCGCCTACATTCCCTAACTCCAGCGTCTATACTAACTTCGTAATATAAACACGCCCCGTCGTCGGAAAAAATGCAAAGAATACAGACGCCAGCATCGCCGCTACGAAAAGGTCTTTGGTACGACCGGAAGTTGTCACTCTGCACATGCGCAGTGCTTTTTTTCTGCCGAATTTACGCTTATGACCAGCATACGATCGCTTGCGAGCGTAGGTCTGGATCAGGCCCCCTGTGAGGAGACTGACACAAGTTAGACAGCAAACATGAGGGCCCTAGTCTTTGTCTTGGTCATCCATTTAAACTTTACCACACCACAGAGGTAGCAAAAAAGCCCACACAGTTAACACGGCTTCTATACACGTCTCCACATAGCAGAGAAGCACCGTGCAACATTCACATTACCCTAAGAAGATTAAAGTAAAAGTCCACACAACTGCTTTATAGCACAATCTTGATCAGTTGTTCCCCCCCCTTCCCCGGTTGCCCAGACCCCCCTCCCCCATTTTGAAAAATATTAAGGCTCATGACCTGACACAAGCTCTGGTCCATTCTCTACTGTGCTCCGCTATTGCTATTGAATGTGTACCTTCAAAATAAAACTACAATTTTAATTTGTGAAGGAAGTAACTTATAAATCATTTACAAAAAATATCAAAAACAGGTCTTATTACAGTCAATAACTAATGCAATTCCTTAAGGTAGAATTTTTCTTATTTTCAAATCTACATTATAAACTTCCTGCATTCACAGAGAACATTAATAGATGTCTTAGTTGTATTGGCAGTCAGATAGTGGGACCATATTATCAGTATTGTAATGATATATATTTGTGTATATATATATATATATATATGGTTGTCGACAGGGGTGTATCTATGGGTCCAGAGCCCCTGGAAAAGTAAGGGACTGGCACACCTCACCCCCATTACCCATTTTTTCTGAATACTTGTATTGTTTACTTTTAACTTTGATACTTTGATATTTGCAAATAAATGAAAAAACTCCCATCACCCCTAGTACTCCCATCATATGCCCCCAGCACCTCCCCCCCAGTACTCCCATCATATTCCTCCAGCACCTCCCCCCAGTACTCCCATCATATGCCTCCAGCTACCCTCCCAGTACTCCCAGCATCCACTAGGTCATTAAAGTCCAGTTGTCTAACAAGGCCTGATTCCACAGCTAGCAAAGATAGTGCAGATAGACGATCTTGGCCCATGGTGGTTCTCCTTTTATTTAATTTTTTTCCATCAATAATTTTTATTGACATTTTTAACAGTATTCAGGGAGGGGAGAGAGGTACAGAAATAAAAAAATAAAAAAGAGGGGGGAAAGGGTACATATATAATAATATCAATGTCACAAAGTTTATTTAGAAAATCGTACAACAACATTCAACATTTACCACATATCATCAGAAGAGCTATAACACTGAGAGCGCTATGGAAAGGTTAGATCTTCAATACCATATTGAACACAATATAATCATTCATTCAGGCTAAACGGCATAAGGTCTGTATTAGGCTGGTGAGGAATCAGTGGGGCTCCCTCAGCAGATGCTTCATACTCACTCCATTCAAACCACCTCATGGTTGGAGAGGTAGTAGATGTGGAGTATGGAATCCCTTCCGTCTCTATCAAAAAGCTATAATTGAGTTTGGCAACCACTTTGGCCAAAGGAGCGGGGTCAGGAGATTTCCAGTTTTGGGCGATGGCCACCCAAGTAGCTATAATATGTCCTAAAATATACCGACCTTGAGGGGGAACCGTGGCTGGATAAAAATGTAGGCGGGCCATTCCCGGAGAGGGATGTAGGACAAGGTGTAACACTTTGTTAGCTAGCTCAAATATAGCCTCCCAGAGTGTTTGAATTTTGGGACTCTCCTTTTATTTTTAATTCGCTTTAAACAAGAAAATTACCTCTCTCCACTGACATTGGCAATAGGCATACATAAAAAAAATACATAGTATTGTTTCCGTGTTAGGAAATATGTCCTGGAGATCGTGATCAATTACATACTGCCTCATTGCCAGTGGGTTATCCTTCTGAGGTAGCATTGAAGAAAACGGAATACATTCTTCTGTAAAACTGTCTTTTAGATAATCAGGATAATAGTTTTACAGAGTATCTGCCAAACTTTGCAGCTCAATTATTCATATTGTAGATGCTTTCTGAAGAAATGCAAATTGCCTATTGATGTTTTCATAGGCTTTGCTTCTTTTATTGAGCTCCACAAGAAGACGATCTATTATTATATAGAATGTGTCAAAAATTAATTTGTCCCATGCTGAAAAAGTTGGTTCATCACTGGTGTCTTCCTGATCATAAAAACACTTCAGTTTTTTTGAGAGCTTCCCTTCACCTGCATAAAAATGGTTTGAGGTAATTTCTTTTGCTTCCTTTTTAAAGGTATCAAAAGAAGATCTAAACATAATCTGCAAGTGAACTGTAGAGATTCACTACTTTATCAATGCCAAGATACATTTTTGCATGTTGCATTCAACCATTCAAGAATGTTACCCCATTGAGCCCTTCAATTCATTAACTGCATCAACAACAAACTTGAAACCTTTCCTTAATGCTTTTGTAGCATCCACACAAGCTGACAATATTGTGGCTGACAACCTTTTTAGGGTAAGGTGCCCAGGAGCTTTGCTTAGATGTTTTGTTAGTAATTCCCATCGATAAGTAGATGAAGAAAAAAAGGTATAAAGGCACTCCAAAAAAATTAAGGAATGTCACAGCTGTGACACAAGAATCAGCAGCACATGCTCCCACTAAATTTAAAGAGTGAGCAGAAAACGAGATATACAGTGCTAATGGATTGATTGCAGCAATTCTTGCTTGCATGCCATTGTATTTGCCTGACATATTGCTGAGATTGTCATAGCTTTGTCCTCGACAGTTGGCAATATCAATATCTTTATCAGAAAGCACAGATAGTAGTGCTTTCAAAGTGGAATGGGAATGGGAAAGTGGAATGTATAGGCACCAAACCTTAAACCTTAAAAATTGCTCTACTGGTCCATCTTTGTTTAGATATCCCACAACTATTGCTAGTTGATCAATATCACTGAGATCCGGCGTTGAGTCCACAATAACTGAATAATATTTGGCCTTTTTAAGTCCATGGACAATTGTTTCCAAAACTTTAGCTCCCATAAGTTCAATAAATTCTTCAACGGTGGTTGAGGACATATAATTGCTTACCCCTCTTCCTGATCCTCCATATTGCTTGATTTGATTTTCAAGAAATGGATCAAATTGGGCAATAAGATCTAGACATCCAAGAAAACATCCATTCTGTGAAGAATCATTGTTACCACGAAAGTGTAATCCACGTTCTCCTAGGAACTCGATGACAGCAACAACTCTTCTTAAAACTTCTCTCCAATATTTTTGTTCTTGATCCATTTGAACAGCAAGGGCTTGGTCTATCCTGCAACCAAGTTTGGCTCGTTGTGTAAATTTCATTACACAGCTGCGATGATCAGTTAGGCATTTGATATACTGCTGTATAGCTTACAAGGAATGCAGAATACAGTGCCTTTTGATTTGGAATATATAAGCCAGTCACGATGAACATTTTCTCCATTAATTCTTTTCCTCCAAAATAGATCTAGAGTCAGAAGTCGTGTGCCATCAGAATAGATTCTCCTGGATGCCGAAAAATCTGATGAAGTATTTTTTAAAGGATTGCAGGAAAAATATTCTCTCATAGATTCTGTAACGTTATTACCCAGTCCCCAGTCGGTGGGATCATGAGAATAACTTACAATGATATCATCCTTCTTTGATTTTCTGGATGAAACTTGTCCACTTGACAGAGCAGCAGACGATGCTTCAATGCTCCATCTGAAGATCTACACAGATAACAAAAGAGGTCTGTTGCACATTAGCTGCTTCAATATCATGGTGGTCCAGAATGCAAGCTTGTGATATTGGAGGTTTCATCTGAGCCGGCCGAGCAAGTATCCTGCTGTACACCTTTATCCACGTTTGCCACGATACTGCACTGAGAAGATCCTGGAGCATCAAATTCTAGTTCAGGATCATTAGAGGACACAGTAGGGAGCTTTGGGGTGATGAAAGACTGCATCCATTTTTGTTGTTTCAGGGTCTCCTTTTCCATCTCTCTCTTCTTCTTCCGTTTAGCAGATACAGATAAGTGCTTATATATTCTGGCTGATGGAGAATGTTGTAGTTTTTCTACAGAATAAGAAGTGTTATTTTTGCATGTGCAGAAATAGAAAAATACTGTATTACAAAGTAAATAATGACAGCAAAACAAATCCAACTCAGAATAAGGGGAAAAGGGAATCATATTCATGATGCCTAATGCAAAGAATATAGATTTAGATGTAGAGAGAAAGATAAAGAGAGATAGCATGCAATAGGACTATATATGCATATTTATGACAGGATGGTCGAAAGAGATATACAAATAGTCTGTATATCAACAGTAACAGACTATACCATTAGTATATAGTAACAGACTATACCATTCTATCTGTAACATACACACAGGATAGAGAATGTCCAGCAACACTGCCATTACCCAGTAACAGACTACACCATTCTGTAACATGCACACAGGATAGAGAATGTCCAGCAACACTGCCATTACCAGTAACAGACTATACCATTCTATCTGTAACACATATTCACATATATATGATAAGCCCCCAGCCACCATCACAGCCTTTCTGCTCATGATGGTATATAGAGATGTATACAGATATAAGCAATAACCAAATAGGTGAGGCAAGCAGTCACTATATCACATAATCACAGCAGGTGCCAGACTAAACTGGTTTCAATGAAATGTATTGTGTAGAGAACACAAAGCCAACACTCCTATGTTTAACTTAAAGAAATATACCTAAATTTAATGTAACAACCCCACCACCACACAAACACAAAGACCAGAACAGACGGTTCCATTAAATTTTTTGGGGGGATATACACATAAAAAATATCACATTACACAAAGCCAGCACTCTATTGTTAGGTAAATGGTAAATACGCATTAATTTCATAAATATACAGGCACACACAGTTGGCTAGAAGTACCATATATCTATCTATATATCTATATATGTATATATACAGTATGTGGGAACGGCACTCCAGGTAATGGTAGAGCTGCTCTTGGTGCTGTCCAAGGTATAGGATAAACAAGGTTGCAGGATGGACGCACACAGGAGACTGGTATAATGTTTAAAGCATGAAAGAAATTTAACGTTTAAAATGTTTAAAACGTTACATTAATGCAAAACACAAGCAGTGGGTGTATGGTCCGACGTTTTAATCCCTATAACAGGGATTTTCATCTGGGCACCAGCAAAAGAAGAAGAAAGAAGAGAACAAATGGAAACAAAAAGATTTAAATAGGAAAAAGGGCGCAATAACACTCACCACCTCCCCACGAACACAGCTGGCACCGGAAGGAGTCAGACAGCGGAGCAGTCACATCGCCTCATCAAAGGAAAAGTACATATCCAGTCCGGGAGCCTGCGCGTCGCCATAGAAACGGGAGGCGCTGTGCTCTCAGTATGTAGCGCACAGCAGTGTGTCGGAGTGTGGCTGTAAGAAGAAGTAAAAGAAATATTGAGTCCAGCATGGAGAGGAATAGAAAAAGTAATATGGATAGACAAGAAAACATAAATAAAACGGCAATACATAGTAACTCAGGGAGTATGCAAAGAGTCCCTCCTCCATGATACCCCACAGACCTGGCAGATAATAGCAACATGCCACAGAGACAATGTACAAAACAAGGGGCTATTCATAGAAAACCTGTACAGGAGTAACTGACAGGAATTTCAAAAGTGATAAACATATATGCCCACCAGGCAAGGTCAAAAAGGTCGCTAACATGACCACTAGAAAACAATGGTCAGATGAACCATAATAATGAAAAAACAAGCAAAAAGAGGGCATGGGCAATCAAATAATGCAGGGAAGGGGGGGGGGGGGGAAGTTGTATCCACTGGTAACTATTGACTGTATTGAATGTAACAATGAAAAATAAGAGGCAAACAGAGAAAAAGATGATAATGATAAGTACATGGAGGTCAGTTTAAATGAAGCAATTAAGAGGTAACGATTCATTGAGGCCATGGGGGTGCAGGGTGTCCAAAGAATAAATCCAGAATGCCTCACGTTAGGATAAAGTAGCACCCCGGTCACCCCGACGAAGTGACTGAGGAACATGTTCCAATCCCTTGTATCGTAGATCGGTGAATTTGTGTCTGTGTGCAAAAAAATGACGGGCCACAGGTTGATCTATAGTCTTCCCTTCCAGTATGGAACTGTATATGGAGGATATATCAATGACATTTTCATCATTTGGACTGGTCCTCGCGAACTCCTTGAATCTACTCTGCAATTGATAAACGACAGGGATGATCCGATTAAAATCACTTTCGCACTCAGTGACCAATATATACATTACCTGGACATCATGGTCAGCATTATGGACAAATCCCTGAGCACCACCTTGTACAGTAAGCCTACTGACAGGAATACAATCCTACATGCCAAGAGCTTCCATCCTCCAGCCCTTAAAAAGGGACTTCCGTTTTCCCAATTTCTACGGGTTATATGTGGCAATAATCATAAGGAAGCAGCTGATGCACAACTCAACATTATGAAGAACAAATTACTGGCCAGAGGCTACAGCACCTTGGCCCTGGACGAAGCTCTTGCAAAGGCACAGGCAATTTCAAGGACCTCCACCTTACAGCCACGTTCCAGAACCAACCTTCACAATAGATTACCGTTGGTTACGGAATACTCACATCTGAGTTTCTTCAGGAAGACGGCAGCGAAATCACTCTGGCCTATTGTCACTACAGACAGATCTCTACCATCATTACAAGATAAGATGATCCTCCACAGCCACACCAGATCAAGGACCATCAAGGATATTCTATGCAAAAACTATATTACTACCGTGGAACCACCCACATCAGGCACCTTTCTACAAAAAAAAAACAGGTTGTTATAGATGCCTAGGATGTGCAAAGTGCAAGTTTTTAGAATTTGGGAACTCCTTCATCCACCCTAGGTCTGGTAAAAGATTCCCAATCAAACAAGTTATCACCTGCACTACGACTTTCATCATTTATCAAATCCGATGCCCCTGTGGAATGCTGCATGTGGGCAAAACCACGAGAATGATGAAAGAAAGGATGGCACAACATCGATCGGCCATCAAACTCATACTGGAAGGGAAGACTATAGATCAACCTGTGGCCCGTCATTTTTTTGCACACAGACACAATGGGGCAGATCCTGAACTACGCATTTCTGCGAATTTACGTGTGGCAGACACGTAAATTCGCAGATTTGATCGAACTGCGCATGCGCACCGCAGAAAATACGCACATTCGCGTAGCGTATTTTCTAACGTAAGGCTAATTCACGTATTGCGAACGTAAGTAATTACGTGTGGGCGTGCCAAAATTACGTTAGCGACGAATACGTGCGTTTTACGTGAAGTAGGCGGGGGGGTATTTAAAGTGTACAGTATGGGCGTGCTAAGCTGCGTACGTTCGCGTAGTCTGTACGCCCGTTAGCGGACGTATTCTGTTACGTATGGAAAAGTTAAGGTAGGGTTTGGGTAGCGTATTTTCACAAAATACGTCCGTGCAGGGGGTGTGTTAAGGGTAGCGTAGCGAATTTACGTACGCGAAAATTCGCTACGCGAACAAACGTACTGCAAACGTTGTTCAGGATCTACCCCAATGTCACCAATCTATGGTACAACGAACATGTTCCTCAGTCAATTAGTCGGGGTGACCGGGATGCTACTTTATCCCAACGTGAGGCATTCTGGATTTATACTTTGGACACCCTGCATCCCCATGGCCTCAATTAATCGTTACCTCTTAATTGCTTCATTTAAACTGACCTCCATGTACTTATCATTATCATCTTTTTCTCTGTTTGCCTCTTATTTTTCATTGTTACATAGTTGTTTGTTCACCCCCCCTTCCCTGCATTATTTGATTGCCCATGCCCTCTTTTTGCTTGTTTGTTCATTATTATGGTTCATGTGACCATTGTTTTCTAGTGGTCATGTTAGCGACCTTTTTGACCTTGCCTGGTGGGCTTATATGTTTATCACTTTTGAAATTCTTGTCAGTTGCTCCTGTACAGGTTTTCTATGAATAGCCCCTTGTTTTGTACATTGTATCTGTGGCATGTTGCTATTATCTGCCAGGTCTGTGGGATATCATGGAGGAGGGACTCTTTGCATATTCTCTGAGTTACTATGTATTGCCATTTTATTTATGTTTTCTTGTCTATCCACATTACTTTTTCTATTCCTCTCCATGCTGGTCTCAATATTTCTTTTACTTCTTCTTACAGCCACACTCTGACACACTGCTGTGCTCTACATACTGGAAGCACAGCGTCTCCCGTTTCTATGGCGACGCGCAGGCTCCCGGACCGGATATGTACTTTTCCTTTGATGAGGCGATGTGACAGCTCCACTGTTCGACTCCTTCCGGTTCTCGGCTGCCAGCTGTGTTCGTGGGTAGATGTATATATAGATATATATAGATAGATGTATATATAGATAGATAGGCGTGACGTCATGATGTCACCCAGTGCATTACTGGAAACCGGGGAGGCAGGCCCGAAGTCAGTAATAGTTGGGCCCGTAACAGAGGGGAGGAGAACAAACAGAGGATAAAACTCAATGCAGCTCCTGCTGCACCTAAATCCAGGACAGGATTTTGGGCCCCAGGGGCCCGCCAGGCCCTAGGTGCTACGCTCGCATGCGAGCTAATGCTGATCGTAAGCGTAAAAACGGCAGAGAAAACGCACTGCGCATGTGCATAATGACAACTTCCGGTCGTACCAAAGACCTTTTCGTGGCGGCAATTCTGCCGTCCGTATTGGTTGCGTATTTTCCGACGATGGGGCGTGTTTATAGTACGAAGTTAGTACGGACGCTGGAGTTAAGGAATGTAGCAGAGGGAGCCATTTAAATAGTACAGTAGAGGCGTGCTTAGGCCGTTACGAACAGCGTGTTGTTACGAAAATACGTACGAACACAGGTAAAAGTTAAGGTAGGGTTCGGCGGGCGTAATGAATTGTAAGGGGAGTGTCATGGGAGTGAAAGTTTTTACGCTGCAGTGGTAATATGCTCCGCTCTCATGCGTAGGTCTGGATCAGGCCCATTGTGTGTATGTATCTGGGTTCCACTGTGTGTGTGTGTGTGTGTGTGTGTATATCAGGGTTGCACTGTGTGTGTATGTGTATGCATGGAGTGTACTGTGCATGTGTATGTGTGTGTATGGAGTTCTTTGTGTCTGTGTGTGTGTTTATGTAGTGCAGTGTGTGTGTGTGTGTGTGTGTGTGTGTATGGAGTGTACTGTGTTTGTGTGTGTTTATGGAGTGTACTGTATTTGTGTGTGGGTGTGTGTCTATGTATATGAGATGCACTAGTGTATTTATCTGGAGTGCAATGTGTGTGTGTGTGTGTGTGTGTGTGTGTGTGTATGCAGAGGGAGAGGGGGAAGGCCTACCATGGGCCTGCACTGTTGCTGATTTTCTTTTTAAATTCATTTTATCCTTTTTTTATTTGTTAATTTAGAAACGCTGGCTGCCTGTATGGAAATAGTAGCGGCAGCCGGCACTATACTGCAGGGGTTGTAGCGTGCAATAGCAGGATTGTCACTGATTGACGTCTATGATCCACCTATGAGCAGCTATACTATGCATATACTATACTATACAGATCACCATTTGCTGTCATCTTTCTTGGGAAGACTTGCTTGAAATGTAGAATCTTCTTATGTTGATTGGAGTCTGACGTCGGCTTGGTTGCAGTGGGATCCTTCTGGTCCGGCTCCTCTGCCTCTTCTGTTCTTGACTCGGCGGGAACTGGCTCCTCGTTCATCTCTTTGCTGCTCCTAATGACCATTCGGTTGCTAGGGGGCAGCCTTTTATTTAAATGATGACATCAGTTACACTCTGGCCTCTGACGTCATCATTTAAATAAAAAGCTACCCCCTAGCCACCGAATGGTCATTAGGAGCAGCAAAGAAGATGAAGGAGGAGCCAGTCCCTACCAAGTCAAGAACAGAAGAGGCAGAGGAGCTGGACCAGAAGACCGGGGATCCCACTGCAAGCAAGCCGACGCCAGACTCCAATCAACATAAGAAAATTCTACACTTCAAGCAAGTCTTCCCAAGAAAGATGACAGCAAACGATGAGTGAAAAGATGTTTTATTATTTTTGTAAACACCACATACTACATCGCAATACAGTTAGTATAGGACATGGGACCACTAGAAGTAAGTGTACACATTAGGGGGTAATATTAGTCAGGGAAAAGCTTTATTTTAACATGGACACATTGTAATGTATATCGGTATGTTTTGTGTACACTGTATTTTTTTTTAATACACGAAGCACACACCTTACCTAAGCTGTGCTGAGCCTTTTAATTCTATCAGCATAGCATGGCTAAGGCTTTCAAGCATGCTGCACTTGGTTTATACACAGAAAAACACATGTCAAGTATATTGACATTTTGACATGTGTTTTTCAGGGTCAGTGTCGGGCACTTTCATAGAAAGCGCCCCACACAGCAGGCGATTTTATTTTCAGGGATTTCACGTCGGACTAAAGGCGATTTAGTTAAATTTGTATGTTTTGTTTGGCAAACATCTGGACGATTTCTGTCCAGCGACAGTCGATTTGGTTAAAGGCTCAAGTCTCGGGACTTTGCCTTTAGGGAATATGGCGATTTGGAAATCACAAGCAAAGTCCCAGGAGTTTGGCCAAATCGACCCTTGTAAATATACCCCCTGATACCTCCAATACAGCCAGCAGCCGTGGTAATTCCAGTTGCTGGATAGATCTCGAACGTAGAGGTGTGCTGTTGTTGCTCCTGTGGCCTCCAGGCCTAGAAGGGGGTGAAGGCCGTTTTGGATGGAGCTGACCCTCAGGAGAGCCCCCTGGCTGGGACTGGCCCTGGGCCATTTTGTATTTCGACCAGGAGGAGATGGAAGCAATGGAAAGTGGAGCTTTTATGTCTACATTAAAAGGACTTCACAAAACAGAGACTCTAGTAAGCTGTGTGTGTGAGGCTAATACCATGGCTGACTCCCAGGTGTATGAAGCTAATACCCTGGTGAGTGTGGACTATGTGTAAACAGGAGCCCTGCATGATGTCTAAGCTGTGGCTGAACCTTGTAATCCAGAATGTGAAGTTAACACTCTGGAGGTAATCTGTGGATGTGATGCTAACACCACAGTAGAAGCCCAGAGGTATGATGTTAATACTCCTACTAAAGTGACTAAAAAATGCAAGACCCAAAAGGGTGAGTCAAACCCTTGGGTGAAGGCACAGTGTAAAACCAGTCATGGAGAAGGTGATGGAAAAGGTGCCCTACCGGAGGTGAAAGAAGGCGGAATCCAGGATGACGGCTTGGGGGTGGATGCCCGTGGAGAGTCTGCTAACCTGATGGTTCCTGGGAGTTCCCTTTCTACAGCTGCTGATGAAGTGGATATGGATTGGGTGAGGCAGATGAGTAAAGAGGAGGTTGAAGCTGAAATAAGGATAATTGGAAAATCCATTTTAAAATTAAGAAAAAGAATTCAGAGCCTGAGAAAACAAAAGACTCCTGCATACAGCAGAGATAGAGCCAGCATGGTACATAAACTGTCTGTAATGGAAAACGAGGAAAGGCAAGCTAAGGCAGTTTTGTTGTCTCTGAACAATGCTCTTTCAGGAGAGGAGTCACTGTGCAATGTGTTTCCACCTAATTATGAAACACAAGCTGCAGCTGTTTCAGAGGGACCAAGTCTTTTGACTCAAATTTGTGATCTGGAGGAGTCTGGGGGGCGGGATCAGAAGCATGATGTGAATATAAGTGAGGATACAACCAATGTTAATGTGACTTCAGTAAATATGGTGGCTAATAATGTTATAACCTTATCTGAGGTTCAGAGTAAAGAACTGCTTGTTGTTGATAATGCCTTGGTGTGTCCGGCGGGAGATACGGCAGGTGCAATGTTGTCTGAGCGTGGAATTGAGGCTAATGAAACAGTTGATGTTATGCTGGCTACTCCGAGGGCTGTGTTAAGCCTGAATAATACTGTTGTGGTGAACGGAGCTGGTGCTGTGCCGTCGGGTGTTGAATGATTGAGTGCGGGCTCTGGAATAGGAGGGGAGGAAAGAGGGTGGGCTCGTGAAAAGAAGCATGTGTATGGCATGTCCGGGACAAAGCATGTGTGCGACGGTGTCCTGGCTTCAGAAGTCAATAAAGTGTGCTTGGCTAGCGATGCCGATGTTAGCGGTGTACATGTGTCAGCCAGTCCGAGTAGGGAGGCGGGTACTCGGTCCTCAGCCAGTGGAAACTTGAATGCGGGGTCCAGTGCAGGAGGGAAGAAGAGAGGGCGGGCTAGTAGCGGCAGGCATGTGTGTGTGCGTCCTGGTGCTCTGGTTCGTTTGGATGCTGCCAGTAAAGACAATAAAGACAAAGTTTGTCCAACATGCAGTATGAGTGTAAATAATGAAAAGAGCATGTGTATGGTGGTTGGCAGTGGAAGGGAGACTGTTGCTCTACCTGCAACTGACGAGTGGGATGGCTCTCATGGTGGAGGGTTGGAAAAGGGGCATCCTATCGGTGAGAGGGGCAAAGGGACCGGTGCGGATTCTACAGCCTCTCGTGGTCAGGAGGGGTGTGGATCCCCGCAAAGAAAATCCGAATTTCGAAAATCTGAATTTCGAAATTTACATTGTGAATGCGTTTTTTCGCAGAAGAATATGAAAGTCGAACTATGCGAATACATAACTTTTTCTAATTATAACATTCTGAATTTATAAAGTTTGTAATTCGTAAATCACTATTTCGAATGTCACTGTATTTATAATATTCGAATTTAGAAAATAACACGTTTAGAATGGTTTGGTAATTATACATTTTACAT
>WWET01008383.1:5422-17569 GCA_011038615.1 Limnodynastes dumerilii | reverse complement strand
CTCCTTATACTACACAGACTGAATATTACACCTCTCCCCGTACTACACAGCCCGAATATTACACCTCTCCCCGTACTACACAGTCCGAATATGACACCACTCCCTGTACTACAAAGCCCGAATATTACACCTCTCCCTGTACTACACAGCCTGAATATTACACCTCTCCCTGTACTACACAGCCTGAATATTACACCTCTCCTCGTACTACACAGTCTGAATATTACACCTCTCCCTGTACTACACAGCCTGAATATTACACCTCTCCCCGTACTACACAACCTGAATATTACACCTCTCCCCGTACTACACAGCCTGAATATTACACCTCTCCTATGAAACAAGGAACACATAAATTATTTCACTTTCAGGCCCACAATAACCAGACCTCCGTCTGATACATTACAGTAGAACAGATCCCACAGACCACAAGACACTGCCAGGAGAACGGATCCCACAGACCACAAGACACTGCCAGGAGAATGGATCCCACAGACCACAAGACACTGCCAGGAGAATGGATCCCACAGACCACAAGACACTGCCAGGAGAATGGATCCCACAGACCACAAGACACTGCCAGGAGAATGGATCCCACAGACCACAAGACACTGCCAGGAGAATGGATCCCACAGACCACAAGACACTGCCAGGAGAATGGATCCCACAGACCACAAGACACCGCCAAGAGAATGGATTCCACAGACCACAAGACACCGCCAGGAGAATGGATCCCATACACTGGAGACAGACTGAATGCAATGCCGGTCCGTGGCACCGGATCAGCCAGTGGCAGAGGTGGGACACAAAGTGACAGGACTTCTAATCTCACCTCCGCGCGGGTCTTGTGTTCCAACGTTCCTTCCAAATGGATACAGGCTCGGGAAGAGGAGGAGGCAGAACGACAGCGCCAAAACCTGATGAGACAAAATGGCGGAGTTAGGGGCAACAAGGTGCAGACATGTGGTGGCATATGAGCAAATGCTGCCCCACCCCAACGACCCCCAATACGGAAGACATGGCATAAGCGGTGACCCCATGATAGTGAGGAGAAGGCCCAAGCAATGGCCCCATGATAGCGAGGAGAAGGCCCAAGCAATGGCCCCATGATAGCGAGGAGAAGGCCCAAGCAGTGGCCCAATGATAGTGAGAAGGCCCCAGCGGTGGCCCCATGATAGTGAGGAGAAGGCCCAAGCGGTGGCCCCATGATAGCGAGGAGAAGGCCCCAGCGGTGGCCCCATGATAGAGAGAAGGCCCCAGCGGTGGCCCCATGATAGAGAGAAGGCCCCAGCGGTAGTCCCATAGTAGTGAGGGGAGGGCCCCAGCGGTGACCCCATGATAGCGAGAAGGCCCCAGAGGTGACCCCATGATAGTGAGGGGGGGCTGATGTAGAGGGCTTGAAGGCGATGGCCACTCACCATGACACAGGTACTGGACGCGGTGGTCTTGGCTCCGGTCTGGCACAGCAGCGCCTGAAGGTTCCTCAGCTGCTGAAGGAGGGACCTATAGATAGAGGTGACGGTCATTAATATTCCCGCGGTGCTATACATTCTGTGACTCCCCATAAAACGCCTTCACTGACCCCATCATCGCGCTGACTTCCTGTGAGAGTGGAACGCATGAAGCCGATGTCGCTCCGCCGTCACATGACTGCACAGCATGGACGTCACATGACCAAGAAGCCGCCGCCTCTCTCCTAATAAGCTCCACCCCCATTTACCCTGAGAGGTAATTCTCTGCTGTGGCTTCATAGAATGGTAGGAATAACCCCGCCCACCACGCAGTAACACTTCAGGTCGCAGCTCAGTAATGAGGTCATAGGATTACAGGTAAAAGGCCGCTATTCCCTAATCTCACCCAGACCAGAACTAGAGGCGCCGGCGTCACCAGCGGCTGAACAACCCCCCACTTACAGGTTCTGTCGCTGCAGCTGCTGCACCTTCTTCTGCAACTCCTGATTATGTGCCGTGCAGACGGTGACCCTACAGGGGGCGGAGACACAATTACACATATATTACACTCTATATATGAAGATAGACACCCTACAGGGGGCGGAGACACAATTATACATATATTACACTCTATATAGGAAGACAGACACCCTACAGGGGGCAGAGGTACAATTATACATATATTACACTATGTAGGAAGACAGAAACCCTACAGGGGGCGGAGACACAATTATACATATATTACACTCTATATAGGAAGACAGACACCCTACAGGGGGCGGAGACACAATTATACATATATAACACTCTATATAGGAAGACAGAAACCCTACGGGGGGCGGAGACACAATTATACATATATTACACTCTATATAGGAAGACAGAGACCCTACAGGGGGCGGAGACACATTTATACATATATTACACTCTATATAGGAAGACAGAGACCCTACAGGGGGCGGAGACACAATTATACATATATTACACTCTATATAGGAAGACAGAGACCCTACAGGGGGGCGGAGACATAATTATACATATATTACACTCCCCAATGCAACGTCAATGGCACTCAATGCAATGTCACCCAATGCAACGTCAATGGCACTCAATGCAATGTCACCCAATGCAACGTCAATGGCACTCAATGCAATGTCACCCAATGCAACGTCAATGGCACTCAATGCAATGTCACCCAATGCAACGTCAATGGCACTCAATGCAATGTCACCCAATGCAACGTCAATGGCACTCAATGCAATGTCACCCAATGCAACGTCAATGGCACTCAATGCAATGTCACCCAATGCAACGTCAATGGCACTCAATGCAATGTCACCCAATGTAATGTCAATGGCACTCAATGCAATGTCACCCAATGCAACGTCAATGGCACTCAATGCAATGTCACCCAATGCAACGTCAATGGCACTCAATGCAATGTCACCCAATGCAACGTCAATGGCACTCAATGCAATGTCACCCAATGCAACGTCAATGGCACTCAATGCAATGTCACCCAATGCAACGTCAATGGCACTCAATGCAATGTCACCCAATGCAACGTCAATGGCACTCAATGCAATGTCACCCAATGCAACGTCAATGGCACTCAATGCAATGTCACCCAATGCAACGTCAATGGCACTCAATGCAATGTCACCCAATGTAATGTCAATGGCACTCAATGCAATGTCACCCAATGCAACGTCAATGGCACTCAATGCAATGTCACCCAATGCAACGTCAATGGCACTCAATGCAATGTCACCCAATGCAACGTCAATGGCACTCAATGCAATGTCACCCAATGCAACGTCAATGGCACTCAATGCAATGTCACCCAATGCAACGTCAATGGCACTCAATGCAATGTCACCCAATGCAACGTCAATGGCACTCAATGCAATGTCACCCAATGCAACGTCAATGGCACTCAATGCAATGTCACCCAATGCAACGTCAATGGCACTCAATGCAATGTCACCCAATGTAATGTCAATGGCACTCAATGCAATGTCACCCAATGCAACGTCAATGGCACTCAATGCAATGTCACCCAATGCAACGTCAATGGCACTCAATGCAATGTCACCCAATGCAACGTCAATGGCACTCAATGCAATGTCACCCAATGCAACGTCAATGGCACTCAATGCAATGTCACCCAATGCAACGTCAATGGCACTCAATGCAATGTCACCCAATGCAACGTCAATGGCACTCAATGCAATGTCACCCAATGCAACGTCAATGGCACTCAATGCAATGTCACCCAATGCAACGTCAATGGCACTCAATGCAATGTCACCCAATGTAATGTCAATGGCACTCAATGCAATGTCACCCAATGCAACGTCAATGGCACTCAATGCAATGTCACCCAATGCAACGTCAATGGCACTCAATGCAATGTCACCCAATGCAACGTCAATGGCACTCAATGCAATGTCACCCAATGCAACGTCAATGGCACTCAATGCAATGTCACCCAATGCAACGTCAATGGCACTCAATGCAATGTCACCCAATGCAACGTCAATGGCACTCAATGCAATGTCACCCAATGCAACGTCAATGGCACTCAATGCAATGTCACCCAATGCAACGTCAATGGCACTCAATGCAATGTCACCCAATGTAATGTCAATGGCACTCAATGCAATGTCACCCAATGCAACGTCAATGGCACTCAATGCAATGTCACCCAATGCAACGTCAATGGCACTCAATGCAATGTCACCCAATGCAACGTCAATGGCACTCAATGCAATGTCACCCAATGCAACGTCAATGGCACTCAATGCAATGTCACCCAATGCAACGTCAATGGCACTCAATGCAATGTCACCCAATGCAACGTCAATGGCACTCAATGCAATGTCACCCAATGCAACGTCAATGGCACTCAATGCAATGTCACCCAATGCAACGTCAATGGCACTCAATGCAATGTCACCCAATGTAATGTCAATGGCACTCAATGCAATGTCACCCAATGCAACGTCAATGGCACTCAATGCAATGTCACCCAATGCAACGTCAATGGCACTCAATGCAATGTCACCCAATGCAACGTCAATGGCACTCAATGCAATGTCACCCAATGCAACGTCAATGGCACTCAATGCAATGTCACCCAATGCAACGTCAATGGCACTCAATGCAATGTCACCCAATGCAACGTCAATGGCACTCAATGCAATGTCACCCAATGCAACGTCAATGGCACTCAATGCAATGTCACCCAATGCAACGTCAATGGCACTCAATGCAATGTCACCCAATGTAATGTCAATGGCACTCAATGCAATGTCACCCAATGCAACGTCAATGGCACTCAATGCAATGTCACCCAATGCAACGTCAATGGCACTCAATGCAATGTCACCCAATGCAACGTCAATGGCACTCAATGCAATGTCACCCAATGCAACGTCAATGGCACTCAATGCAATGTCACCCAATGCAACGTCAATGGCACTCAATGCAATGTCACCCAATGCAACGTCAATGGCACTCAATGCAATGTCACCCAATGCAACGTCAATGGCACTCAATGCAATGTCACCCAATGCAACGTCAATGGCACTCAATGCAATGTCACCCAATGTAATGTCAATGGCACTCAATGCAATGTCACCCAATGCAACGTCAATGGCACTCAATGCAATGTCACCCAATGCAACGTCAATGGCACTCAATGCAATGTCACCCAATGCAACGTCAATGGCACTCAATGCAATGTCACCCAATGCAACGTCAATGGCACTCAATGCAATGTCACCCAATGCAACGTCAATGGCACTCAATGCAATGTCACCCAATGCAACGTCAATGGCACTCAATGCAATGTCACCCAATGCAACGTCAATGGCACTCAATGCAATGTCACCCAATGCAACGTCAATGGCACTCAATGCAATGTCACCCAATGTAATGTCAATGGCACTCAATGCAATGTCACCCAATGCAACGTCAATGGCACTCAATGCAATGTCACCCAATGCAACGTCAATGGCACTCAATGCAATGTCACCCAATGCAACGTCAATGGCACTCAATGCAATGTCACCCAATGCAACGTCAATGGCACTCAATGCAATGTCACCCAATGCAACGTCAATGGCACTCAATGCAATGTCACCCAATGCAACGTCAATGGCACTCAATGCAATGTCACCCAATGCAACGTCAATGGCACTCAATGCAATGTCACCCAATGCAACGTCAATGGCACTCAATGCAATGTCACCCAATGTAATGTCAATGGCACTCAATGCAATGTCACCCAATGCAACGTCAATGGCACTCAATGCAATGTCACCCAATGCAACGTCAATGGCACTCAATGCAATGTCACCCAATGCAACGTCAATGGCACTCAATGCAATGTCACCCAATGCAACGTCAATGGCACTCAATGCAATGTCACCCAATGCAACGTCAATGGCACTCAATGCAATGTCACCCAATGCAACGTCAATGGCACTCAATGCAATGTCACCCAATGCAACGTCAATGGCACTCAATGCAATGTCACCCAATGCAACGTCAATGGCACTCAATGCAATGTCACCCAATGTAATGTCAATGGCACTCAATGCAATGTCACCCAATGCAACGTCAATGGCACTCAATGCAATGTCACCCAATGCAACGTCAATGGCACTCAATGCAATGTCACCCAATGCAACGTCAATGGCACTCAATGCAATGTCACCCAATGCAACGTCAATGGCACTCAATGCAATGTCACCCAATGCAACGTCAATGGCACTCAATGCAATGTCACCCAATGCAACGTCAATGGCACTCAATGCAATGTCACCCAATGCAACGTCAATGGCACTCAATGCAATGTCACCCAATGCAACGTCAATGGCACTCAATGCAATGTCACCCAATGTAATGTCAATGGCACTCAATGCAATGTCACCCAATGCAACGTCAATGGCACTCAATGCAATGTCACCCAATGCAACGTCAATGGCACTCAATGCAATGTCACCCAATGCAACGTCAATGGCACTCAATGCAATGTCACCCAATGCAACGTCAATGGCACTCAATGCAATGTCACCCAATGCAACGTCAATGGCACTCAATGCAATGTCACCCAATGCAACGTCAATGGCACTCAATGCAATGTCACCCAATGCAACGTCAATGGCACTCAATGCAATGTCACCCAATGCAACGTCAATGGCACTCAATGCAATGTCACCCAATGTAATGTCAATGGCACTCAATGCAATGTCACCCAATGCAACGTCAATGGCACTCAATGCAATGTCACCCAATGCAACGTCAATGGCACTCAATGCAATGTCACCCAATGCAACGTCAATGGCACTCAATGCAATGTCACCCAATGCAACGTCAATGGCACTCAATGCAATGTCACCCAATGCAACGTCAATGGCACTCAATGCAATGTCACCCAATGCAACGTCAATGGCACTCAATGCAATGTCACCCAATGCAACGTCAATGGCACTCAATGCAATGTCACCCAATGCAACGTCAATGGCACTCAATGCAATGTCACCCAATGTAATGTCAATGGCACTCAATGCAATGTCACCCAATGCAACGTCAATGGCACTCAATGCAATGTCACCCAATGCAACGTCAATGGCACTCAATGCAATGTCACCCAATGCAACGTCAATGGCACTCAATGCAATGTCACCCAATGCAACGTCAATGGCACTCAATGCAATGTCACCCAATGCAACGTCAATGGCACTCAATGCAATGTCACCCAATGCAACGTCAATGGCACTCAATGCAATGTCACCCAATGCAACGTCAATGGCACTCAATGCAATGTCACCCAATGCAACGTCAATGGCACTCAATGCAATGTCACCCAATGTAATGTCAATGGCACTCAATGCAATGTCACCCAATGCAACGTCAATGGCACTCAATGCAATGTCACCCAATGCAACGTCAATGGCACTCAATGCAATGTCACCCAATGCAACGTCAATGGCACTCAATGCAATGTCACCCAATGCAACGTCAATGGCACTCAATGCAATGTCACCCAATGCAACGTCAATGGCACTCAATGCAATGTCACCCAATGCAACGTCAATGGCACTCAATGCAATGTCACCCAATGCAACGTCAATGGCACTCAATGCAATGTCACCCAATGCAACGTCAATGGCACTCAATGCAATGTCACCCAATGTAATGTCAATGGCACTCAATGCAATGTCACCCAATGCAACGTCAATGGCACTCAATGCAATGTCACCCAATGCAACGTCAATGGCACTCAATGCAATGTCACCCAATGCAACGTCAATGGCACTCAATGCAATGTCACCCAATGCAACGTCAATGGCACTCAATGCAATGTCACCCAATGCAACGTCAATGGCACTCAATGCAATGTCACCCAATGCAACGTCAATGGCACTCAATGCAATGTCACCCAATGCAACGTCAATGGCACTCAATGCAATGTCACCCAATGCAACGTCAATGGCACTCAATGCAATGTCACCCAATGTAATGTCAATGGCACTCAATGCAATGTCACCCAATGCAACGTCAATGGCACTCAATGCAATGTCACCCAATGCAACGTCAATGGCACTCAATGCAATGTCACCCAATGCAACGTCAATGGCACTCAATGCAATGTCACCCAATGCAACGTCAATGGCACTCAATGCAATGTCACCCAATGCAACGTCAATGGCACTCAATGCAATGTCACCCAATGCAACGTCAATGGCACTCAATGCAATGTCACCCAATGCAACGTCAATGGCACTCAATGCAATGTCACCCAATGCAACGTCAATGGCACTCAATGCAATGTCACCCAATGCAACGTCAATGGCACTCAATGCAATGTCACCCAATGCAACGTCAATGGCACTCAATGCAATGTCACCCAATGCAACGTCAATGGCACTCAATGCAATGTCACCCAATGCAACGTCAATGGCACTCAATGCAATGTCACCCAATGCAACGTCAATGGCACTCAATGCAATGTCACCCAATGCAACGTCAATGGCACTCAATGCAATGTCACCCAATGCAACGTCAATGGCACTCAATGCAATGTCACCCAATGCAACGTCAATGGCACTCAATGCAATGTCACCCAATGCAACGTCAATGGCACTCAATGCAATGTCACCCAATGCAACGTCAATGGCACTCAATGCAATGTCACCCAATGCAACGTCAATGGCACTCAATGCAATGTCACCCAATGTAATGTCAATGGCACTCAATGCAATGTCACCCAATGCAACGTCAATGGCACTCAATGCAATGTCACCCAATGTAATGTCAATGGCACTCAATGCAATGTCACCTAATGCAAAGTCAATGACGCTCAATGCAATGTCAATGGCGCTCAACGCAATGTCAATGGGGTTCAATGCAATGTCAATGGGGCTCAATGCAATGTCACACAATGCAATGTCAATGGCGCTCAACGCAATGTCAATGGGGCTCAACGCCATGTCAATGGCGCTCAATGCAATGTCACCCAATGCAATGTCAATGGCGCTCAATGCAATCTCACCCAATGCAACGTCAATGACGCTCAATGCAATGTCAATGGCACTCAACGCAATGTCAATGGGGCTCAACGCAATGTCACCCAATGCAATGTCAATGGCACCCAATGCAATGTCAATGGCGCTCAACGCAATGTTAATGGAGCTCAACGCCAACGCAATGTCAATGGGGCTCAACGCAATGTCAATGGGGCTCAACGCAATGTCAATGGGGCTCAACGCAATGTCAATGGGGCTCAACGCAATGTCAATGGGGCTCAACGCAATGTCAATGGGGCTCAACGCAATGTCAATGGGGCTCAACGCAATGTCAATGGGGCTCAACGCAATGTCAATGGGGCTCAACGCAATGTCAATGGGGCTCAACGCAATGTCAATGGGGCTCAACGCAATGTCAATGGGGCTCAACGCAATGTCAATGGGGCTCAACGCAATGTCAATGGGGCTCAACGCAATGTCAATGGGGCTCAACGCAATGTCAATGGGGCTCAACGCAATGTCAATGGGGCTCAACGCAATGTCAATGGGGCTCAACGCAATGTCAATGGGGCTCAACGCAATGTCAATGGGGCTCAACGCAATGTCACCCAATGCAATGTCAATGGGACTCAATGCAATGTCAATGGGAGCCAATGTATTCCAATGGAGTCTGATGAAATGAATGACAGTCAATGAAAAAAACTTGCTTTAGGGGGAGCGGCAAGGGGAAAAAGCAAGATGGCAACCCCTTCAGCTTGCCTGATCCCGGAGCTTATGTGACACGCAGGTGCCACAGTCACCACAAGAGGGCGCAAGGGAACCGAATAGCTCAAAGCCCATTGTTTCCTATGGGAGCCAATGCAATGTCAATGGCACCCAATGCAATGTCAATGGAACTCAACGCAATGTCAATGGGGCTCAACGCAATGTCACCCAATGCAATGTCAATGGCACCCAATGCAATGTCAATGGCGCTCAACGCAATGTTAATGGTGCTCGACGCAATGTCAATGGGGCTCAATCCAATGTCAATGGGGCTCAATGCAATGTCACCCAATGCAATGTCAATGGGACTCAATGCAATGTCACCCAATGCAATGTCAATGGGACTCAATGCAATGTTAATGGGAGCCAATGTATTCCAATGGAGTCTGATGAAATGAATGGCAGTCAATGAACTTGCTTTGCTTTAGGGGGAGCGGCGAGGGAAAAAAAGCAAGATGGCAACCCCTTCAGCTCGCCTGATCCCGGAGCTCATGTGACACGCAGGTGCCACAGTCACCCCCAAGAGGGCGCAAGGGAACCGAATAGCTCAAAGCCCATTGTTTCCTATGGGAGCCAATGCAATGTCAATGGCACCCAATGCAATGTCAATGGCGCTCAACGCAATGTTAATGGCGCTCAACGCAATGTCAATGGGGGCTCAACGCAATGTCAATGGGGCTCAACGCAATGTCAATGGGGCTCAACGCAATGTCAATGGGGCTCAACGCAATGTCAATGGGACTCAATGCAATGTCACCCAATGCAATGTCAATGGGACTCAATGCAATGTCACCCAATGCAATGTCAATGGGACTCAATGCAATGTCACCCAATGCAATGTCAATGGGACTCAATGCAATGTCACCCAATGCAATGTCAATGGGACTCAATGCAATGTCACCCAATGCAATGTCAATGGGACTCAATGCAATGTCACCCAATGCAATGTCAATGGGACTCAATGCAATGTCACCCAATGCAATGTCAATGGGACTCAATGCAATGTCACCCAATGCAATGTCAATGGGACTCAATGCAATGTCACCCAATGCAATGTCAATGGGACTCAATGCAATGTCACCCAATGCAATGTCAATGGGACTCAATGCAATGTCACCCAATGCAATGTCAATGGGACTCAATGCAATGTCACCCAATGCAATGTCAATGGGACTCAATGCAATGTCACCCAATGCAATGTCAATGGGACTCAATGCAATGTCACCCAATGCAATGTCAATGGGACTCAATGCAATGTCACCCAATGCAATGTCAATGGGACTCAATGCAATGTCACCCAATGCAATGTCAATGGGACTCAATGCAATGTTAATGGGAGCCAATGTATTCCAATGGAGTCTGATGAAATGAATGGCAGTCAATGGAAAAAACGTGCTTTAGGGGGAGCGGCGAGGGGAAAAAGCAAGATGGCAACCCCTTCAGCTCGCCTGATCCCGGAGCTCATGTGACACGCAGGTGCCACAGTCACCCCCAAGAGGGCGCAAGGGAACCGAATAGCTCAAAGCCCATTGTTTCCTATAAGAGCCAATGCAATGTCAATGGGAAGGGCTGAAACGCATGGTGGTCAAAAAGGAAAAGGTGCTGTCGGGGGAAGGGCGTATGGAGAAAGCAAGGCGGCCACGGAGTGAAAGTGACGCAGCAACGTCAGGGTCACCTCCCGGTGGGCGCAGGGCGGCTGAAAAGTTCGACCCCCCATTGTTTCCCGTGGGAAGGGCTTAAACGCATGGAAGTCAATGCGGAAAACACGTCTTTGGGGGAGGGACAAGAGCGAGGCAGCGAACACTTCAGCCGGCCCCGTCCCGGAGCTCGGGTAACGCGGGGGCGTCATGGTCGCTCTCTTATGGGTGGCGCTGGGGAGCCAAAAAGTTCCCCTACCATTCTTTTTTATGGATCCATGCTTTCCTATGAGACCCATTGATTCCTAGGGGTAAGACACCACTAGCACCCCTAGGGGTGGGGGTAGGAAGGGGGTGACATGTAAAAATAATGGAAAATGACCGATATTAGTGTGGAATCCATAGTTCTCTTGGTCGCTGAGATGAATAGTGACACTCCCGAAGCCATTTAAGTCCAAGGTCAGCCCTCATCAGCATGACGGGGGGGAGGGGGGGGTGAGAAGGGGTGAAAAATAACATGTCCAAAATGACTGACATTACTCTCAAATCCATAGTTTTCGGGGTCGCTAAGCTGATTGGTGACAGTCCCGAGGACATTGAAGCCCATGTTTAGTCAAATAGAATGAATAGGGACTTTCAACAAATAAGTCCAGTTGTGGCCAGACTGTGGTCAGAAAGATGACAGATATAATGAGGGAAGTGACAGGGGAGTAACAGGAAAGTGACAGGGAGTGATAGGAGGAGTGAAAGGGGTAG
>WWET01008382.1:12726-36284 GCA_011038615.1 Limnodynastes dumerilii | reverse complement strand
TATATATATAGTTACATAAAGATAAAAGATTATGGATAGTCGCTGGGTAATGACTAGAGTGCCAGGTTTTGTTTTGTTTTTGTGCAAACTTCCCTTGCTTTGTGCACCTATAGATTGATTTGAGCAACCTCCATTTTGGAATGTGTTTTAATGCGTGTCTGGGATAGTAGCTGTGAGGGAGTGCTGTCTCAGAGTGGCTGTTATAAGACCCATAGTTAGGACCACCAAACAGAGAAGCCTTGTAAGTGGCTGGTGACTTATCATGTATCTGCAGACATTTGTAACTAATTCTCTGACTTTTATTTTAAAGATAAAAGATTATGGTTAGTCGCTGGGTAATGGCTAGAGTGCCAGGCCTTGTTTTGTTTTTGTGCAAACCCTCCTTTGTGCACCTTCTGTATAATTACCTTATAGATTGAATTTAGCAACCTCCATTTTGGAATGTGTTTTAAAGCGTGTCTGGGAAAGTAGCTGAAAGGGGGGGGCTGTCTCAAAGTGGCTGTTTGGGAGATTTGGGGAACTCTGCCGGGGTTGAGCTCTCAATTTAGAAAAATATATGATATATGACCCAACTAATTCTCTGACTTTTATTTTAAAGATAAAAGATTATGGTTAGTCACTGGGTTATGGCTAGAGTGCCAGGCCTTGTTTGTTTGTGTGACTTTTTTTTTTCATGATAATATGAACACTACATTTGGTGTGGCTGCAAGAGTATGTACAACTCACACAGCCAACCTTGCTGAATGTTTGTTTCGGTGGTCGTTTCATTACTTATGTGTCTGTGCCACTTAGCAACCGATGCAGTAGTTCAAGTAGCCTGAACCACAGAAGGTGGGCTTGTTTTTAGTCCCAGTCCAGCCCTGCCCTTAGTCCCAGTCCGGCCCTGCTCCCCTCTGATTTATATTAATCTCTCTCCTTCCACTACAGGAGAATGGGTATGCAGAAACTTTCAAGCCCTAATAGGAGTCTCTGATATTGAAAGTGAGCCAGTAGAATGAGCTCCTCTGGTGCTTTTTTTCTCACCCTCAATCTGTACAAAGTAAACAAAGCACTTTACATGTGTTCACTCGCCGTCCCTGTTTTGAATCCCTCAGCAAGTACTGTGGTGACAGAAAGTGCAGTCAGTACACAAGGTTTATACAAGGTTTATACAAGGTTTATACAAGGTTTATACAACCCATCTCCTCTACAAGGGAGTAGCTGGGCTAGTAGTATTAAGTTACTAGGTATTGCCTAATATGCGGCTTCTAAGTTATCTATTAGAGTGTAAAGGAACAGCAGTCAGACTGCTGACGTGCGTTTCGCATGGTTAGAGCTTTGTCAAGTCATGAATGACTTGTTGCCTAACCATGCTACAATACCCTCATTTTCAGTAGTTACCAATCAGAAACAGGGAAACTTCCCTCCTATCTCTAACGTTTGGTAGAAGGATTCTTAGTGGCATAAAGTTCAAAATATTATTGTTAAATTAACTACATTGTTACAGTTTAAAGTTAGGAGAGACAATTAGTAAACATTATCAGAGGATTAGCCCTATTAGGAAATTTGCAAAACACAGCATGAATAGAATTACATAATAATGAATAAATGGAAGTGTTATATGTAAACAACGGATTAAAGTCAAGGGAATGACTGCAAATAGAAATCTTATTATTGGGATGAGAGGGTGAATACCCTTTAAATAAATATATGTTATCATAGAGTAATGTATATTTGAAAGTAAATAAGTGATGAAAATAAAGAGGGTTAAAAGGATGAAATTTAAAACTGACCCTATATAGCGCCCTCATAGGTGAAAGAATTATAATGATTTAGAATACACAATATTGTGCTGCCAATTATGATCAGAAATATATGTTTAAATGTGAAATAAAATCAAGGTGTAAAATATGGACAGGATATCTTATTAAAATATATAAAAAAGAGGTAAAATACAAGTAAAATTACATAGATAGTTATATAGTATGCTGTGTAATGTATAAAAGTAAGTGTCAATAAAAAAAGGTGATAGATTTAACTTTCATCAAAAATATAATAATATTGAAAAATTTTAAGAATAGGAATACATAATTAATATTAGTGTTAAATACATAGTTTAGGGTGAGTAGATATAATGTATTTATTTTTATATTTATGAGTGACTGGTCAAAGGGAGTTATTATCATGAAGGTTAATGTAGTAATATATAAGTGATAAATAATCCATATATAATTCTTTTCATAAGTAACAGGTGTAGTTAATCCCTTCATTCATCCCATGCGGTACAAGGCTGTTGAAAAGAAAAATGAAAAATACCTGTTTCATAAAAAATGCCTTCAGGCCATTAGAAAGACCTTCATGGGTTTTAAGAAAATGTCTGGCAACAGATATTAGGTGTTTAAATTTTTCCTTATCTTTTCCGGAGTTCCTAATATTGCCAACATATTCTAGGAGTCTGGTCTTAAAGGGTCTAGTAGTCATTCCTATGTAATTCATTCCACATGGGCAGGTGAGATTGTATATAATCCCCATTGTATTGCAGTTATAAAATCCCTCAATATCCCATTCCTTATCATAGTGACCTCAAACATCTTTGGTATATTGGAGGTGATATTAGTTTTGGGATTAAAGTGACTGTGCATGAGTGTGTCTCTGAGGTTTCTGCTCCTTCTCCAAGTGGGTTCTGGATATGTATAAAGGGGTAACACAAAAGAACTCCCTTCCACCTCAATAACACAAGTCGACACAACACACGCAATATCCTATATCCCCTACACTGTATAGATTAGAATACAATAGGAGAACAATTCTAATAATAATAATGAACTCCAAAAGTCTCTAAGAGTCCTTAATCTGTTGTATCAAATTCATAATATGACAGGAACATATGATAATATCCTACAGTAAATACTCTCAAAAGTCAATAATGTGTGTAGGTCATATAAATCCTGACATGTACACAGATATTTAAATATGTACTGTATTGGTAGATAGTCACTTATGGTTTTTACATACCTAATAAAGTGTCAGAAAGAAATTTTCCAAGGCAATCCTAAATACAGCAATGGTCTCAGTTGCATTGAACCGTAACTTTTGTGTGGTCCCAAGTCCTTATGTGGTATCTCCGCCTACACCCTGGTCTCAGAATCCTGAGCCTCTTTCTCATCCTTCAGCCTCTAAAAATGATGATCTCACGGTTCGGTGTGTATGGAGAGAATGGGAAGGAAAAGAGAGAAGATGCCCCTTGTAATACAATTTATTATTAAAAGCAGAAATTTTTCAAAAACATTCTCACAATGTAAGTTGGACACCCATAACAAATGCCCTCGAATGCTCATAACATAAAAATCCACGATCACACAGCGGACATTCCTGACATCTCTGTTAATACAGATCTTGTCTGTCTGTATGATGCACTAAATGATATACACAGTAGAATAGCAACCAATGCGTTTCAACTGGCCTTCTGGTACTATTTTTAGCACCTCCCACTCCCTGCGTTATAGTGATTGGTTGGCTTAATGTGATATTTAAAGGGAACATTGTAAAACATTATGTAACATTGTAAGCAATATTTATAAAAACAATTAAAAGGACCTCAATGAATTAAAATATATTAAAGGAACCACTTAATTTCAAACTCTTCATTTAGGCCTTGCAGTTCAAATGTTTTAAGATCTTGGCTTTGGCTAATGACTCCAAAATGTTAGGATTTCTCCAATTTTCTTTTACTTTTAAAAACCCATCTTCTTTTTTATAGAATTAGCTGAATGTTCGGCTGCAAATCGTGCAGATAGATATTGATTAGGATTTTTTTTTTTATATATTTCTAAAAATGCTCCTGCCAGTGTGTCTTCAAGGTCCTAGTGGTCCTTTATATAATGTTTGGGACAGGAGCACTCGATCATATATAATACGCTGTTAGTGTTGCAGGTTATGAGTTCTTCTATCCAGTAGGTTTTATCTGTACTGGTTGAAGTGAAATAAGTAATTTTGGAATCTTGATTACGATATGTTTTACATATGGTACATACACCACACTGATAAAAACCTACTGATTTTACTCTGGAGGGTTTCTGTTTCTTTCCTAAAGGTACTTTTGGTCAATATATTGCCCAAATTGCATGCTTTCTTGTATACGAAACTAGGTTGAGGGGGTATGTGCTCACTCAAAACTGCACCTTGCATCAGTATCATCCAAAGATCATTGATCATTTTCTCTATTTGTTTGCATGCAGGATTGTATTGCGTAATGAATGGAATTGTGTAGCTCTCCTTATTCTGGTTATCTCCTTTTTTCTTTTCCAGTAATTCCGTTCTATTGATGTCTCTTACTTTTATTATGTTGTTGTTGATATCTTCTTCATATCCTTTTCTAAAAAAAAAGGGCTTTAGGTTGTTTAGGATGTTGTTACTGATCGCAGTCTTCAACCAAGTGGTACAAGCACTTGTTAAAGACACTTTGGACATTATTAAAAAGATGGAACAACTACACTTTTTAGACATCATACCTGTTATTTATGTTCTCCCAAGATTCCTAAAAATAGTGAGAATCCCTCCAGCGGCCCGATAGTTTCCAGAATAAATTTTGTAACATCTAAATTATCATAACTTATTGATCGCAGTCTGTCTATATCTAAATGACAACAACAGAAACATCACACTTACCTTTGAAATTAAGTAATGAAAGTATCAATTATTTACATCTGATGATCTATATTGAACAGGGGAAAATTAAAACTATTAATTTTGTAAAACCTACGGATTGCAACTCTTTCATTAATAAAGCCAGCTGCCATCATAAGAACTGGCTCAGGAATATACCTGCCAGCCAACTGCAAAGGATTCACAGAAATTGCGCTGAAGAGCGAATATAACAAACACGCTGAACAACATAAAGCCCTTTTTTTAGAGAAAATATTAACAACAGCATAAAGAAAGTAAGAGACATGAGATCATCATCTTTAGAGACTGGGAGATGAGAAAGAGGCTCAGGATTCTGAGACCAGGGAGTAGGAGGAGACATCACATAAGGACTTGGGACCACACAAAAGTTACTGTTCGCTGCAACTGAGACCATGGCTGTACTTAGGATTCCATTGGAAAGTTTCCTTCAGACACTTTATTATGTATGGACAATCCATGAGAGACTATCTATAAATACAGTACATATTTCAATATCTGTGTACATGTCGGGATTTATATGACCTACATCATCGACCTTTGAGAATATTTACTTTAGGATATTATCATATGTTCCTGTCATATTATGAATTTGATACAACAGATTACAGAGTCTTAGAGACTTTTAGAGTTCACTCATTGCACTATGTATTATTATTAGAATTGTTTCTCCTATTGTATTCTAATCTATACAGCACAGGGGATATAGGATAATCTTTACAGTGCCGGTTCCACTATATCCTAGATGGAATCCTAGATTTATTTTTATGAAATAATGCCTTTCAAGTGTATGACAGGTGTATTGTACTCATAACTTGTATGAAGCATCAAGTTGTGTTAGACATAGCCTAAAAAACACCTCCTAATTGATTCATCTAGGAAATAACTAATCATGGTGTTTTTCAATTTACTATATCCAATAGCTCAAAGAACTTATAGCCAAACAAACAAAGTTATGTGTCAGTCACAATCACCTATCCCATGATCTCATGACCACCCAAGTTTTGTTCAGAGAACAAAAACAATGTAAAGGTTACATATGCTGATAAACACAATCGGTTTAAAATGATGCATTGTTTCCTAATAATGCTTTAGGAAAAATAAATGTATGACAGAGTTTACAAGAACAAAAGTCTCAGAGAAAAAACAAAAAAAATCCTTTTACATAAAAAAAGAATAAAAACAGGTCAACATTTTGCTTACAAGTTGAAATGTATTCAAAACAGGTAGTATATAATCATTCCGTTTCTCAGGTCTACAACCATTGAGCATTTGAACACAATTTCTTTTACAACATGGGGAAGGTAAGCATTATTTAAAATGAAACACTACAAATATAATTTTATTAAATGAAACCATAATTTACATGTACAATACAATATACAGCGGTTGGACAATGAATTAGGAGTTTTTTTTACAAGTAATATTTTGGTAAAATACAGACAATACTTTACTTTTTTCTATTAACAACCTTTGCATGCATTAGGTTAGATTATACCTCTGCTAGCACTTGGCTGAGCCACCCTTAGCTTTCAGAACGTCTTTTACTAGGTGTGGCATGCTCTCAGTGTGGCATTTTTAACTAACTCTTAGATTCAATCATCATGATACCATCACTAAAAAAATCCTCATTTGTCATCCAACCTCTGTTTTTTGTTGTGGCTATTCTATATTCTAAATTTAAGAATGATTAATGATTGCTGAAGAAAGTAGAAAAATATACATTACTGTGATTATCAGTTTTGGTAAATATCAATACAATGCAATGTAAGAAACAGATAAGATTTGTTATATAATAAAACATCTTCTTAAAGTGCAATCCCAATCCCATGGAAATATGTCACATTGCAGTCAGAGAGAGAATGGGGGTGGTGAGAAAGATATAGTGACATTTAGAAAATGTATATGCTTCTTTTGCTAATGCTGAAATCTAATAAATGTTCAAGCAGAATAGGCAAACTGTGGCACAGCAAGTGTTCTGAAACTACAAGTCACATCAAACTTTGATAGCTATCAGATATCCATGTGCAGTTGAAGCTTGATAGGAAATGTAGTTTAACAGAACCTGGATTGTCAGAGGTTGCTTTTGCCAGGTTTAATGCCTATGAAAAAGAACCTGAAGAATGTTTAAAAAAAAATTGTAATAAGTAAATAAATAAACAAATGCAAATAAATAAACAACCCACAGTGAATTATAGAAAATCTGCTAATATGCTGTATATGCTTATATCATGCAAGTGATTTCTGCTTGATAATTTCTTACGATATTGTCACATATAACATATCAATGTTCTTCTCCTGACAGATCATCTTCTATGAGGATAGGAACTTCCAGGGTCGCTCCTATGAGTGTAACTCTGAATGTCCAGACATGTCCTCATACTTTAGGCGCTGTAACTCTATCCGTGTGGAAAGTGGAAACTGGATCTTGTATGAACACCCTAATTACAGGGGACACCAGTATTTCCTTCATAGAGGAGAGTACCCTGATTTCCAGCAATGGATGGGGTACAATGACTCCATATGGTCTTGGCGCCTAAGCCCTCAAGTAACTGCCAACTATTTTTATTAACCAAAGTGTTTTAAAAACAATAATATTAACCATCTGCTTATATTCTAAAAAAGGATAACATATACATTTTATTATAATTAACATTTTATTTATTACGAATGCAGCACCAAGGTTCATTTAGAGTAAGGATCTATGAGAGAGAAGACTTCAGGGGCCAGATGATGGAATTCACTGAAGATTGTCATAATGTCCATGAGAGATTCCGTTACCATGATATCCACTCTGCCCATATTCAAGATGGATACTGGATGTTCTATGAAGAGCCCAATTACCGAGGCCGTCAGTATTACCTGAGACCTGGAGAGTACAGGAGATACACTGACTGGGGAGCCACACACCCTAAAACTGGTTCCTTCAGACGTGTTCATCATATGTATTAAAACAACAGATAACTTTTTCTGTATCTTTTCATTTAATAAACCATTTTAAATATAATTTCTCATATTTTCTTTATTTTATCTTATTTATGCTTAACACAGTTCCTCCTATGTTTTCTATAAGATAAACCAAGAAGTTTAGTGTAAATTAATGAAGTGTGTATGTGTGTGTGTGTGTGTGTGTGTGTGTGTGTGTGTGTGTGTGTGTGTGTGTGTGTGTCATTCTGACAATCCTGGTTTGAAATAGTTACCTCTTCATAGAGACATTTGTTGGTGCCGCATGCCAAATTTGAAAGAAAAATAATGAAAAATTACAGATATGGAATTGTGCAAAACAGAAAATGTTATCACATTTTTCTACTTCCTTTTTCAAAGTCTGCATGTTGTATCAGTTTCTTTGAAAGGCAGAGCTCGGTGTACAGCGCATCTTTTACGAACTGTTTTTTTTTTTTTTTTTTTTAGAAAGAAAGTGTTCCAGCCTTTGAAGGCTAAGATAAATGACAAAATAACAGATTTTTACAGTTTGGGAAAATATGCCTCCTTATACAGATGCAACTATAAAAGATGGTAAAGTGAGTGATTAGCAGTATAAAGAGACGATGACTAGTAAATAAAATACAATAAATTTTATTCCTAAATAAATTGCTTAATTCATAAGAATTAAAAAGAAATATGTATATCAATGAAACATGATAAACACGTATATAGACACATATAGGGCAATCCAAAATCCCACTTAAGTACGTACGGGGCCTCTAAAGGTAATCCGTATTTAGATAAAAGAAAGGTCAAATCAGCAAACTGAAATAGCTCTATGCTGTAATCCAAAGTCTGTTATGCAGACAATGGGCCAGATTTACTAAGCTGCGGGTTTGGAAATGTTGCTTATAGCAACCAATCAGGATCTAGCTCTCACTTTCTTTTTACATACTAGAGAATATCAGCTAAAATCTGATTGATTGCTATAGGCAACTTCTCTACTTTTACAAACCCCCAGCTTAGTAAATATAGCCCAATGTATCCAAAGTGATTATTGTGGGTAGATAGTAAGTCAAATCATTAAATGGAGAATAAATAGTAGACGGTCATAAACACTCACGCTAGGATCCTGATGGTAACTCACTCCAGTATAAGCATAAGTCTCAGCGGCTAAAATGCAAAGTTGTTCTGGACCTGTATTTAGAAACATGATATAGGCTGGTGCACTCAAGCTAATATTCTGAGATGTCTATAGTTAAGGCTGTATAAAGTGCAGTTAGTCTGGGCTAATCCTGTATGGTAATGGTGATGTCACCTAAGGGAGGCTGTAGAAAGATGCAGTTAATGTGGATCAGTCCTATGTACAGCAATAATAAGGTCCGTAGACAATAATGCAGCTCCAGAAATTCACGGCAGGTACCAGGAAGCAGACAGGACAGAAGAGTGAAAGAGGGAGAAAGACACAAGATATACAATAGTAAAGTCCTGTTGGAAACACGGAAACACTTAATAGTATCTACTCACCCTACTCTTCTCTTGTGTTGCAGCTTATCAGACCCAAGGTATTCAATTCCCGCTTTAATCTCAGCAGCTATCGCCGCTTTCTCTGTGCTGTCCGAGTACTCCTGGATGTTCTTAGCTGCCGCTGGTGGTGGGTGCTGGAGATGCCGTGGGGTAGAGCTGGGGACACGATGGAGGCTTACCCTGTGTGGATCCTCCTGGGATGTGCTCTGGACAGCCGTCGGATTTTCATTCCCTCCTCATGTCACCGCTGGCCAGGTTGTGACTTCAGTATAGTCTCCTGTGTGTGGAGGTGGAGCGAGGAAAGCCGGTGAAAATAGATATCCCTCCAAGGGTTGTTCCACAGCCAGAGATTCCTCCAAGGGTTGTTACACAGATGGAGAAGCCCTCTTTGGGTTGTTGACTAGCCAGTCAGAAACAGTGGAGGGATGTCGGTACCCGTACTGCCCTGCTATTGAGCGATAGAAGGGGGCCTCTGCGGGATAGACCCCCTGCTAATGCTAAGGCAGCGGGGCGTGTAGTGTACAGATAACAGCTAGACTGGCTGTCTTGAAGCTGGTACTTGGAGGGAGACACTCGCCACTGGATAAGCGGAGACTAATCAAGTAGATTAAATCATGCTTTATTGTGATAAAATTTAATAAAATGTTATAACCTAACACGTTTCATCATATTACATGACTTATTCAGGGGTATCATACAGCTGTGTGTGTGCCGTGAACAAGTATAAAGAAGACGTGTTAGGGGGCCAACTGATGGACAGATGCGGCGGACAGGGGTTGGGACGAGGGAGGACCATTAGAGGCTGATAGGTGGCGAATATGATGAATATGATGAACATGTCTGAAAGAACCAATTCTGGGGTGTGTGGCTCCCCAGTCAGTGTATCACCTGTACTCTACAGGTCTCAGGTAATACTAATTTCTCCAGCTGTGAAACAACCCTTGGAGGGATCTCTGGCTTTTCCCGCTCCAGGAGGATCCACATAGGGTAAGCTTCCAGCGTGTCCCCAGATTTACCCCACGGCATCTCCAGCACCCAGAGCCGTAACTAGAAATTTTAGCGCTAGGAACAAAAATGAAATCCAAATTAACCTTGAATATTAACTTACTGTTGCCACCTTAAGCTTTGCCCCTTGGGTGGCTGCCCCTATCACACACCCCTAGTTACGGCCCTGCCAGCATCCACCACCAGTGGCAGCTAAGAATATCCATGAGTACCCAGACAGCACAGAGAGAGAGGCGCTAGCTGCTTAGTGTAAAGCAGGGATTGAATACCTTGGGTCTGATAAGCTGCAATACAAGAGACGAGTAGGGTGAGTAGCCACTCTTAAGTGTTTCTGTGTTGCCAACAGGACTTTACTATTGTATATCTTGTGTCTCTCTCCCTCTCTCACTCTTCTCTCCTGTCTGCGTCCTGGTACCTGCCGCATATTTCTGGAGCTGCATTATTGTCTATGGATCTTATTATTGCTGTGTATAGGACTGATCAACAATGACTGCATCTTTTTACAGCCTCCCTTAGGTGACATCACCATTACCATACAGGATTTTTCTAGAGTAGCTGCACTTCATACAGCCTTCCCTATAAACATTTCAGAATATTTATTGAGCACAGTAGCATATATCACATTTCTTTTGCTAGTTTCTGGTGACTCTTAAGACACTAGTGGGTCAGTGCAGCTCACAAATCCGTACCTCACACATTTACCCCCCTCCCTCCTCCTCCCTCACCACCTTACTAACGTAACCCTGGGTGCTATTTATCTTTGTTTTGGACCTGTATTTAGAAGTCCCACGGTATTATCATGCATCTTATCAAGGTTTCTCAGTGTCTCCAGATAGATGCAGAGATTTGTTGCAATGCTGCCTTCGTGTTATTTGTAATCTTCACACAATATCTACTTATGCTATGATTAAAGTGCTAATTGTCTATAAAAAGTAGTAATAAAGTGCTGATAAGTGCTGATAGTCTTTGGTACTTAAAAGTGAGATTAGTATGCTCTCTGTCGCATTTCTCCAGCAAAGTTTTTTCAAAGAGTGTGCTCAGTAACTCAAATTAATGTTTTAAATAGGATCATGATTCATTAGCCACAGGTGTTATAATTAAACCAGTGACTCACTGCTGTTTGTTTTGTATATCGAGAAATAAAAATAAAAAGAGAACTAAAAGGATCATTACAGCAACTTAATTACATAGAAAGCTTCAATTAGACATGACTATATCGTACAAATTAAGAACAATGGACTGGATTCAGTACCCTGCACGTTTTCCGTGCGTGCGGGGATCTGTAAGTCTGCAGGAGATAGGGGAGTGCACAGCCCCTGTCACTCCCCTCTCTTGTGCAAAGTTTATCGTGCAGATCAGATTATGCAGATCAGCGATCTGTACGACCAATGATCCGCAGCAGTGTGAGAGCCCCCTCCCACACTGTACAATTTGCATGCTTCCCCCCACCCACTTTAGCGGGCGGTGGGGGAAGTACAGCCAATTTCCACTGAAACAATGTTCCGTCCAATTGTTTATATGCTAGGGTTATGCGCCCTTCAGTGAAGTCAGGCCAATTCACGCACCTTGGTCCTGATCCAGACCTATGCCCGCCGTAGTTACTACGGCGGGCGT
The DNA here is from genome assembly GCA_011038615.1 of Limnodynastes dumerilii. Taxonomy (NCBI): domain Eukaryota; kingdom Metazoa; phylum Chordata; class Amphibia; order Anura; family Limnodynastidae; genus Limnodynastes; species Limnodynastes dumerilii. The sequence goes on along the minus strand of WWET01008382.1, from coordinate 24,551 downwards.
AAGTGTAAAATCATCTGAAAAGCCGATATGCGCATGCGCAGGGCAGATGTTGCCCAGCATAACTATGGAAACGCCAGATTGTGGATTGGGCATCCGTAGTTACAGCGTAGTAATGGCAAAGGGGCCGTCTCTCACCGTGCCTATGCAAAGTTTAGTGTAGGGAGGCGGGGGAGGCAGGGTAATGAGGCTGGAAGGGTAGCGTTTGCTAAACTATGCCGCTGTCCCAGCGTAGTTACCCTCGCTTATGCTGGCTGAATTTAGGGTAGCCTTCAGCCGGCGTAAGCGAGGGTAAATATGATGGGGCAGGGGGAGTGTCAGGAGGAGTCCCACTATATTACGCTTAGAGTTTGTACACTCAGCGCTACATCGTAGGTCTGGATAAGGCCCCTTACGTGTGTAAGTAACCTGACGTTCTTACATCTGAATCCGGTCCTATATATATGCATATTGTATTATACAAAATAAAGATGAGCACCGAGCCCCATGACTTGGTTTTAGTTTTGGATCTAAATTTTCGTTGTGTTTTGGTTTTGGCAAAAAAAATGAAATGTTTTGGTTTTGGATCTGTATTTTATTTAAAATTGCTAAAATATGCAAAAATCAAGTCGTTTTTATGTATTTTTGCTCCTAAAGCATTATTAATATGAATAACATTCATTTCCAGTCATTCCTAGTTAAAATGGACCACCTCACAGCTCACAAAATTGAGGTTAGTTGGTATATGCCACTTTATATTGTTGAGTATCGCCCTCTCATCTTTATGACATTTGTCAAATGTGTTCTCATGTATTGCTATTATTATATAACATATGAAAGGACAATATTTATGGTCCCTTCCACAGTAAAAAAAAATTCAAAAAGGGTGGAGCCCGAAACACGTAAAGCGACCAGCGGTAGGAGAGACTCCCGGACTACAAGCTGCCACGTCTTCAACATGGAGAGTCTGGGTGCAGCCGTTCTCTGGACGTCCCGGTTGTTCTCAACATTAGGATCATTTGATTCCCACACTTGGACAATAGCGGTATGCTGTCTTGTTAGCTCTGGGACTTTATAACTCATGTACATATTTTTTATGTTTTTAACCTCAGTAAAGATGTATCGTTTAGACCCATTTCATTAGTGGGTTGTTTTCTTTTGGATACATTGTATCTGAATGGTTATTAATTATGTCTCTCCTTCTTTTCGTATGTTATGGATGCCTCTTAGAAAGACCTTTTAAAACAACAGTAAGATTTTAATCACGTTTTTAGGACTTATTTAAGGATCTTTTAAGGATTGTTCCGTTGTTTATATCTCAAAGAAACTTTGTGGACAGTTATTAGAGATTCTATCAAAAAGTTACAGATTTCTAGGGACCCATTGTATGCCGCTACACTGTATTTATATTTTACTTTTAGGAACGGGGTATTGGTATAATATTTTTACCAGTCACAGAATTCAGCGCTTTACTCCTCCCATTGCCTCTCTTGTTCTCCGTGATTGGCTAATAATGTGAAACTTCCTGTCAGAGGCAGAAAGCAGGAAATACTAGGTTTAAAAGATCCAAATTTTTTGTGAAAATGGTGTTTTGCCTCCATTACAGATCTGAATTTGGTGGAAGGAACCGTGGTATGGCTCGGTTCGACTCGGAACCCCAAAGTTCGAATATGTGTGCCGAATTTCATGGAATCCAAATGGCTCATCTCTAATACTAACCAATATATACAATAAAAACAAAATATACTTTTTGTGTATGACACGGTGTAGGTAAGTTCCATAGAGATCTAGTGAAATACGTACCTATAGACATAACCCTAGGTCTCAGAATTTCTCAAAAAGTCATATTTAATAATAACCTCAAAATTATAATCTAAAAAATGATTAAGTTCAATTGATTCATTAGGTTCCCTTGGAAAAAAGGTGTCAATATAAAAGATCCAGAACACTTTCCACCTACATTAAACATATGCTTTATGGAACACTGTTGAAACATACATACAAACAATAACATACAATATAAAGGCAGCTTACTTCATTCAGTCTCCCGCCATATACAGTAAGACTATGAATGGGATATAAATGTTATTACTATCAAAGCAATTGCGCAGATAACATTTACCTGCAAAGGGGGAGATTGCTTTACCTCCATCTGTAGGTGGAAAGTGTTCTGGATCTTTTGTATTGACACCTTTTTTCCAAGGGGGCCTAATTAATCAGTTGAACTTAATCATTTTTTAGATTATAATTTTCAGTTTTTGTGATTTTTATTCAATATAACTTTTTGAGAAATTCTGAGACCTAGGGTTATGTCTATAGGAATCTACTTCACTAGATCTCTATGGAATAACACCACAGCATGTCACTTATTTTTTATAACATACTGCATACCGCAGCGACAGCAAATTAGGTATATAACAAATTTGCTTTTACTCTTTATGAATGATTGAATGGTACACCTTTCATTTGTCCATGTAGAGAAAAAGGAAGAAGGATATTTCTTATCCACAAATGTACGGGTAATGCATTATGAATGATTGCAACAATATAAGTCTTTTAGGAGGTAACCAAGTAAGATAGCCCTCACCCTGATTTGTACACAGCTTGTTGGAAAAATTACTATTTACTAAATAATAACTGATAATTTTAGCTTACTTAAAAACAATCTTAAGATGTCCTAAGATGGAAAAACTGCCCTACTGGAATATTTTCTTTTCCTGGCAGCATAGTGGCAGCTGTTATATATGAAGAAACAGACTAGAGTCTACTTCTTTCCAGTAATACAGTAATAACTAGTGTTTAGGGAACAATCCAGCACTGAGATTGTGATGCCTAGGTAATTGATAGTACTTTAGAAGTATGTGTAAATTATAGATGATGATTATTAAGATAAAATAAAAATTGGGATATAAAATGTAAATCCCCTTTCTAAATAAAAACTAAATAATCTATATACTTATTGTAACAAACCAGATTTTCCCCCGAATTGGCCTTACCAGATGTATCATTCAAAACAGCCCATGTACAAAATGGCATAATTTGGGGCATATCTGGTTACCATCACTGATCCCCAATATTGTAAATAAAAAGAATTATTAAAAGTAAAATGATTATGATGTAATACAAATTTATTAGCATCTAAGAGAAATTGTTTGAAAGAAAAATCTAAATAATTTCGGTAAGTACTTGATCAATGAGTTCTCTATCCAGACTGTGTGAAATATTGCTATACAAAGCTTTCATATCCCATGACAATAGTACATAATCATCCCTACACTCTATTACAGTGATGGTTAACCTTTTGAGCTCGGTGTGTCAAAATTCGGAAAAAAATCTAGCTTACCTTGGGTGGTGTGTCACTTCTAGAAATATCCATAATTTTGTGATATTTGCAGCCCTAGTAAAGAAAGAGTTAAATTTTTAAGTGCCTTTGGCACTTTTTACCCCCTTTATTAGTTCCCAACCTTTTTGCCCTTTTGTGCCCAGTCTTATTTTCCCCTTTTTGTGCCCTGCCTTTTTGCCCCCTTTATTAATGCCCAGCCCTTTATTGCCCAGCCTTTTTGTGCCCAGCCTTTGTGCCCAGCCTTTTAGTGCCAAGCCTTTTAGTGCCCAGCCTTTTTTGCCCAGCCTTTTTGCGCCTAACTTTTTTGCCCAGCCTTTTTGTGCCCAGCCTTTTAGCCAGCCTTTTTGCCCAGCCTTTTAGTGCCCAGCCTTTTAGTGCCCAGCCTTTAAGTCCAGCCTCTAAGTACCCAGCCTTTTGCCCAGCCTTTACGTGCCCAGCCTTTTAGTGCCCACCATTTTTGCCCAGCCTTTAAGTGTCCAGCCTTTTTGAATAATTTAAACTTAAGATAAACTTACCTCTGCTTTATGCTCTCCTCTGCGGCGTGCTTTCTCTTTCTCTTCCCGCACTGATGCTGCGTGACGCAACGTCATTCAATGTGTCCTAGACTGCAGCATCTGATTGGATCATTCTGATCCAATCAGGTGCTGCAGGGGGGAGAGGTGGTATCAGCCATATCCCCTGCAGCTGATACCACCCCCCCCCACCCTGCTGATTGCCGCCGCTGCTGACCACCACCGCAATCAGAAAAACCTATGATACTCGTGTCAGTGGTGATACGCCAAGACATTTTGACTGTGTGTCAGTCAAAATGTCTTGGCGTGTCACCTCTGACACGCGTGTCATAGGTTCGCCATCGCTGCTCTATTACATCAATAAATCAAAGGAAATTTCATAGTGTTGCATCTATCAGCTGACAGCCCTGGGTGTACTTAAGCTTTACAAATAATTTTGTGTTTATACTTTAAAAATAAAAGGTTTATAATCTACTGAAGGCCTGAAGCATGTTCCATGTTGAATGCAAAGCGCTTGTAATGTCACATACTTTATTCACTACACCTAGCAGAGGGGTGTGAGATTTGAATGTCATGTGATAAAATAAATTAAATAGTAGAAAACATCCAAAAAGTTACAACGCTAAAATCATAAAGGCAAAGAGTCACTGGAGAGAAGGGTTCTTACATAAAAAAAATCTAGTAGAAAACTGATGTCAGTATTTCTACATAGAAAGAATTTGGCAACACACTATTATTCTGTATCTAACAGTAACACTTTAATCTGGCTACCAACAGACGAAACAAAAGTTCAGTCTTTGCTATGTATAAAGCCAAACTCCTATAATAAAGAATAGGAACACATTCCAACATACAACATACAACTGGTTTCTGGAAAAAAAGAAGTAAAAGTACAAATTTCTATATATGTGCAACCAAACTTCTGTTGTAAAATTAGGGACACATTAAGAAGAGTAAAAGTTCAGTTCCGTTTATAATAGTGGCTAATCTAATAACAATTTGTTTGAAGGCAAAATGTACTGCTGGTTCTACGTGATAGCAGTGGCAGTCCTGTGCTCATATGTAGGTAATATAGTGAGACAACAAGCACCAGTTCTGTGTTACCACATTGACAAATGAGTCTAGACAAGGTATTTAATATTAGAAATGCAATAGTGGTCATTTAACATGGGTTAACACAGTGGTAATATCGTTCTAGGGAGACCAGCGAGGAGCGCCGGTTTTAAACACAGTCTGATAAAAAGGCTGATAGATCCATGCCAATAAAATTTCAAGTACTCACACTACTGTATGGCAAAGGAACAGCCTGTGAACAGATGTTTGTCACTGATGCTCCCAATTATGCGAGAATCCTCAGGTTGACGTTCTCCTCGTACCCTCTGTGTCTCTGTGTCGTTCAGCCTCAGTGTGGGTTACCTGTGTTTTTCAGAAGCCTCAATTCAGCTGCTCTAGGGTTCTAGTAAACACACTTTCCAGCCGTAGTCAAGGGAGACAAACAGAAGAAGATAGCAATGCTATCTAAGTGCAGATCAGTTTTATTATTATTTGAACTTTCACTTCTTTTTTTTGGGCAACAAGTTTTATGTTGGACTTATCAAGGTGTTCCTACTCTTTATTATAGGATAAAAAAACAAGTAGTCACTGTGTAGTGCAGTTTTTTAGTTATATTTGTTGCAAAAAATTTGTCAATATTTATTTAAATTGTTTTATTTACTGTTACCAGGTTAATTTGTTTAATAAATTGTATTTTTGCATTTATGAATTGTTCTGGAAGGCATTTTTATTTGCATATTAAGCTATACTTAGTTTGATATTGATATCAGTCAATCGAATAACATTACAGTTATTTACTGCATAGACTAACCTCATACAGCGCTGGTCACTGTATTTTGTTTCTTTATTATAGGAGTTTGGCTTTACAGATAGAGAAACCGGAACTTTTGTTTCCTCTGTTGGAAACCAGATTAATGTTAGATACAAAATGATAGTGTGTTGCCTGTTACTTTCTATGTATAAATATTGGGGTAGATCTAGAACTACGTCCGTCTTCCATAGACGGACGTAATTCAATTAACAATAGCTACTGCGCATGCATAGTAGCTATTGTACGTAATCTGCGTATCATTTCCATATGTAGATTGCGTATATGCGGTCTTTTAGAATTTATGCTAATTAGACCACATTGTGCCCAAAATGCAACAGCTCATTCAATTCAATTAAGCCCATAGAGAGCAAGTCGTGCTGAGTAAAAGCTGTTATCAAAGCCAAAGGTTGCCCAATTAAGTACTAGCAGAGGTATATGCTTACATGATGCATGCAAAAGCTGTTAAATAAAAATTTTAGGTAAAGTATTCATGTTATTTTTCAAAATTTTACAAGAAACAAAAAAAATTTCCCAATTAATTATCTAACCACTGTTTCTGTTTCTCCATATTTTGCCATTTATATCACTACTATTACCCAGATAACAAGAAACCTAGGTGAATATGTATAGTGAATCTACCTTCCTGACTAGGGTAACATTTTTTTTTATTAATTTAAATTTTGTATGATTACAATTGTCCCAGTGTGTACCCAGCTATACTCTTTAAAGTGTCTTTTCCCTATATCCTAGATGGAATCCTATATTTTATAATCTAGATTATTATTATATTAATAATGCCTTTCAAGTGTATGTATTCTACTGTATGACAGGTGTATTGTACTGGAAACTTGAACTTGTATCAAGCATCAAGTTGTGTTAGACATAGCCTAAATAACACCTGTTAATTGATTCATCTAGCAGATATCTAATCAAATCTGATCATGATGTTTCATATTTACTATATTCGCTAGCTCAAACAACTTATAGCCAAACAAACAAAGTTATGTGTCAGTCACAATCACCTATCCCATGATCTCATGACCACCCAAGTTTTGTTTAGAGAACAAAACAATGTAAAGTTTACATATGCTGAAAAAACACAATCTGTTTAAAATGATGCATTGTCTCCTAATAATGCTTCAGGAAAAATAAATGAATGACAGAGAAGAACAAAAGAAAAATAAATGAATGACAGAGTTTACAAGAACAAAAGTCTCAGTGAAAAACCAAAAAAAGCCTTTTACATAAAAAAGAATAAAAACAGCTCAACATTTTGCTTACAAGTTGAAATGTATACAAAACAGGTAGTATATAATCCTTCCGTTTCTCAGTTCTACAACCATTGAGCATTTGAACACAATTTCTTTTACAACATGGGGAAGGTAAGCATTATTTAAAATGAAACACTACAAATATAATTTTTTTAAATGACACCATCATTTATATGTACAATACAATATACAGCGGTTGGACAATGAATTAGGGGTTTTCTTTTTCTTGTAAAACTTTGGTAAAATACTGATAATACTTTATATAAACTTTTTTTCTATTAACAAACTTTGCATACATTAGGTTAGTGTATACCTCTGCTAGCACTTGGCTGAGCCACCCTTGGCTTTCATAATGGTTTTTTCTAGATGTGGCATGCTCTCAGTGTGGATTTTTTAGCTAACTCTTGATTCAATCATCATGATGCCATCACTAAAAAAAATCCTAATTTTAAATCAAACCACTGTTTGTCTTGTGGCTATTCTATATTCTATATTTAAGGATAATTAATGTTTACTGAAGAAAGTAGAAAAATATACAATTATTACTGTGATTATCAGTTTTGGTAAATATTAATACATTGCAATGTAAGAAACAGATAAGATTTGTTATATAATAAAACATCTGGGCCATGTGACTCTTATCTGCCGTTACTTTCTATGTTTCTATGTTTCTATCTTCTTTAAAGTGCAATCACAATCTTGTGGAAATAAGTCACACTGCAGTCAGAGAGAGAATGGTAGGTGGGGTAGAGAGAAAAAAAAATGTACATGTTTCTTTCGCTAATGCTGAAATCTAATACATTTTAAAGCAGTATAGGCTAACTGTGGCACAGCAGGTTTTGTGAAACTAAAAGTCACATCAAGCTTTGAGAGCTGTCAGATATACATGTGCTGTAGAAGCTTATTGGGTACTGTAGTTTCACAGAACCTGGATTGTCAACGGTTTCTTAAGCCAGGTTTAATGCCTATGAATGTGGCAGCAGTATTTGTCTATCATCTAAAAGAACCTGAAGAATCTTAAAAAAAATTGAAAAAGTAAGGGTAAATAAACAAATGCAAATAAATAAACAACCCACAGTGATTTATAGAAAATCTGTTAATATGCAGTATATGCTTAAATAATGGTATATTCTTTAACATAGAAACATAGAAAGTGACAGCAGATAAGAGCCACATGGCCCATCCAGTCTGCCAAGTTGTTTAATTTAAACTATAATGACCCTAATCCCTATTTACCCTCAATTTAGTTTGAGATTTAGGATAACCTTATATTTATCCCAAGCATGTTTAAACTGTTCTATTGTGTTAGCCTCAACCACCTCAGATGGGAGGCTATTCCACTTGATAATTTCTTACAATATTGTCACGCATAACATATAAATGTTCTTCTCCTGACAGATCATATTCTATGAGGACAGGAACTTCCAGGGTCGCTCCTATGAGTGTAACTCTGAATGTCCAGACATGTCCTCATACTTTAGGCGCTGTAACTCCATCCGTGTGGAAAGTGGAAACTGGATCCTGTATGAACACCCTAATTACAGGGGACACCAGTATTTCCTTCATAGAGGAGAGTACCCTGATTTCCAGCAATGGATGGGGTACAATGACTCCATACGGTCTTGCCGCCTAAGCCCTCAGGTAACTGCCAACAATTTTTATTAACCAAAGTGTTTTAAAAACAATAATATTAACCATCTGCTTATATACTAAAAAAAAAATACATATACATTTTATTATAATAATATGTTATATATTATTAATGCAGCACCAAGGTTCATTTAGAGTAAGGATCTATGAGAGAGAAGACTTCAGGGGCCAGATGATGGAATTCACTGAAGATTGTCATAATGTCCATGAGAGATTCCGTTACCATGATATCAACTCTGCCCATATACAAGATGGATACTGGATGTTCTATGAAGAACCCAATTACCGAGGACGTCAGTATTACCTGAGACCTGGAGAGTACAGGAGATACACTGACTGGGGAGCCACAAACCCCAGAATTGGATCTTTCAGACGTGTTCATCACATGTATTAAAACAACAGAAACTTTTTTCTGCATCTTTTCATTTAATAAACCATTTTAAATATCATTTGGTACATTGTCTTTATTTTACCTAATTTATGCTTAACACAGTTCCTCGTATGTTTGCTAAAATATAAACCAACAAGTTTAGTGTATATTAACGAAGTGTGTGTGTGTGTGTGTATGTGTGTCATTATGACAATCCTGTTTTTTTCTTTTTTTCCATTATATAATCTTATTTCTTTCTGCGCTTTTTGAACAAGTAACTTGCTCATGGCTGACATATCCAAAGGTTGTAACCTTTATTTTAAGGATGATTAAAATAAACAGAATTCCACAAATATGTGTAACAGAAACTTCTGTGTTTTATTTTACAGATAGAACAGTATAGTCTGTTACTGGTTTATGGCAGTGTGCTGGGGCTATTTTCCCCTTTGTTTCTGTGGCTAGCAGGTTAACCCCTGCCTTTCATGCACCTGTTTACATTTATTTATAAATTGATTGAGCGAATTCCATCCTCTGTTTGTTTACACTATATAATCCTAGGTTGTCTAAAAGTATGTAATTGAAACAGTTTTATGTGTATCATTTTTTACCTGTCATGGTGGTTTCATAACTGAAATGCATTTTAGAGATTATTTTGGAGAAATCAGTAGGATGGGGTGCTACACTGTTTTGCTATGGCTGAACAAGTATAGTAAAGCAACTTTACTGACTAGGGTAACAAGGAAGGTGGATCATTCTTAAAAATCTTATTTGGAAACTATTTACCAAAATAATAGCCTCCAGGCTTTAACAAATTTTACCGACTTTACTACATCAAGCACAGACTGGATTCACAAAACCAGACACTCCACTAATAATATACTGGACCTCAATAAATAGCGGTCATATTCAAAACTCATAGAGCAGGCGAGAAACAAAACATAATTGTCAGTTTAGAAGCAGACAAAGCTTTTAACCGTATCTCGTGGTCACATCTTACACGATTTATCAAATTTCAACATTGTGGCCCAAAATTTCTATATATATTTCGTACCATCTACGACCATCCGAACGCCTTTTTAACTATTAATGACATAAATACCAATACTTTCCCATTACACAGAGGAACGAAACAAAGGTGCTCTCTTTCCCCCCTCCTTTTTTATTTTACCATGGACCCATTGCTGAAACATTTTAATAAATTAACAGAATGGAAAGGAATAAAAATAGCAGCCTTAAAACTGAAAGTATAAGCATTTGCAGATGACTTACTGCTTTACATCCACACACCTGCATAGGCCATTCCATTGATACTGGAGAAATTAGAATCTTAGAACTTTATTTGAGGGTTTACTGTTAATGTTCAAAAAACTAAAAGGCAATGGTTCCAATACCGATGCCACAAGGGGGATAGGGGGACACATTTCCTTTCAAGTGGGTTAAGCATAAATTGAAATATTTAGGTTTAAACATACCAAAACATCATTCTCAGCTATATCAATGTAATATACCCCCTCTACTTAACAAAATCATTTCAGAATTACATTCTTGGAGGAACCTCCCACTATCCTTTCTGGGACGCTTCCATATGCTTCCATTTGTATTCTCAAAACAAGACTTAAAAAGATTGAATAAAGCTTTTCAGTCTTTTATTTGGTTCCAAAAGAGGCCAAGGGCATCATAATATAAGCTACAACAACCTCGAGATAGAGGGGGCATCATTCTTCCCAATATTAAAGAATATAATCTGGCAGCTAATTAGAGGTATGACATTGACTGGATTAATAATACTAACATGTATATCAATTAAATTTTAGATCAAGCTCTTATCCCAGAAATCTAGTAGCTTTACTACACACAAAATTGTCAGACATATCGCCCACAGTTAAAGATAATCCTTTACTATATATAACATGCAAATGCTGGAAACAAATTCATTCAGTACTAAAATTATCTCATACTCACACAATATTTCTACCACTCATTAATAAACCAGAATTCAGAAATGGTTCATTTTCGACAATATTCAATCCACAGGAGGGGAAACATCTGAATCTTATTTCTCATTTTCTAAATTCTAATTCATTGCAATCATTAACATTTGCACAATTACAAGAAAAATTCCCAGATGTTAGAATTCCTCTGTATTCCTACATGCAAGCCAGGAGTTACATCGATAAAAATCTATGGCAGATATCAAGCTCTTATGTCGATATGGGTTTAGATGACATAATGTGACAATGCACTTCAACTCCTTCTCAATAGCAAAAATTTTAGATTTTAGAATCCCTGTCTAAAGAGATGGCAAAATGGATAGATCAATTCCCATCTTTATCATTGTCAGACATCCTAAAAGCAACAAATTTTGGTAGCTAGTAGTTAGAGAGATTTGAAAAGAGCATATTTAACACCAAAGTTAATGTTTTTGATTAGACGTTCTCTAAGCTTTAATTGTCTGAAATGCCAGGAAGTAAAGTAGAGGCATAACTCGTATGGGTTTTGTAGGGCATGTTCCCTAGGTGCTGATGGTTTTGGAGGTGCCATCAGGTCACATACCCTACAAAAGCCACACTAAAAGAAAGAAAATGAAAGAATAAACCCTCTTACCTTACTCTCTGCATCTGAGAGCAACTGCAGCGCGGCATCCTCCAATCAGTGTTCAGCCAGACAGCGCCGGACTATAGAACATATTGCGAGATTATCTCACTCTCGCAGTGTGTCATGTGACCAGCGCTGTCTGGCTGAACACTGAGGGAAGGATGCCGCTGCAGTTGCTCTCAGACGCAGAGAGTAAGGTAAGAGGGGTTTATTCTTTGTTTTCCTGGAGGGGGAGCGGCGCCAG